>CAUYRH010079105.1:0-87646 GCA_963574655.1 Perodicticus potto
TTTTTTGAGACAGAGCCTCAAGCTGTCACCCTGGATAGAGTGCTGTGGCATCACAGCTCACAGCAACCTCCAATTCCTGGGCTTAAGTGAGTCTCCTGCCTCCACCTCCCAAGTAGCTGGGACTACAGGCACCCGCCACAATGCCCGGCCAATTTTTTGGTTGCAGCCATCATTGTTGTTTGGCGGGCCCAGGCTGGATTCGAACCCGCCAGCTCAGGTGTACGTGGCTGGCACCTTAGCCTGTTGAGCCGCAGGTGCCGAGCCTATTATTATTATTTTTATTTTTATCAGCCTCCTGAGTAGCTGGGACTACAGGCACCCGCCACAACACTGGCTATTTTTTGGTTGTTGTTGTTGCAGTTTGGCTGGGGCTGGGTTCGAACCCACTACTCTTTGGTATATGGGGCCGGTACCCTACTCACTGAGCCATAGGCACGGCCCTATTATTTTTTTTTTTTTTTGAGACAGAGTCTCACTATGCCACCCTTGGTAGAGTGCTGTGCTGTCACAGCTCACAGCAACCTCAAACTCTTGGGCTCAAGCGATTCTCTTGCCTCAGCCTCCCGAGTAGCTGGGACTACAGGTGCCCGCCACAACACCAGGCCATTTTTAGAGATGGGGTCTCGCTCTTGCTCAGGCTGGTCTTGAACTTGTGAGATCAAACAATCCACCTGCTTTGGCCTCCCAGAGTGCTAGGATTACAGACGTGAGCCACGGGGCCCAGTCTAGCAAAGCACTTTATTTACATTTAGTGGCTTATTATAAAAGAGATTATAAAGGATAGAGATGAACGGCTACATGAGAGGTACAGAGGGCAAGGTCCAGAAGGATCCAGAAGGATCCCAGAACCTTCTGTTCTGTGGAGGTAGGGTATGTCACCCGTCTGGTATGCAGATAAATTCACCATTCTGGAAGCTCTGTGAACCCTGTAGTTTGGGGAGTTTGTGGAGGTCTCATCGCGTAAGCATGTGTGATAAAACCATTGGCCATTAATGATTAACTCACTCTTCAGTCTTTCTCCTCTCCCTTGAGGTTGCAGAACGGGGGGCTGAAAGTTCCAACCCTCTAATCCCTTGGTTTCTCTGGCAATTGACCCCTGTCCTAAAACTCAAGGGCCCATCAAGAGTGGCTTCATTAGAAGGAAAGAAGCTTCTATTACTCAAGAAATCCTAAGAGTGTTAGAAGCTCTATGTCAGCAACCAGGCACAAAGACCTAAATTACAATAAAAATGTAATCGCCCCTATCGTTCAGGAAATTATAAGAGTTTTAGAAGCTCTATATCAGGACCTGAGAATGAAGACCAAATATATATATTTTTATTGTATCATAGTATCACACACCGACTTGAGGACTTCCACTATTCCTTGCTGTGTGCTCTGTGAAAATAATTCCTTTGTGGGCAGTGCCTGTGGCTCAAAGGAGTAGGGCACCAGCCCCATATACTGGAGGTGGCAGGTTCAAACCCAGACCGGGCCAAAAAGCTGCAAAAAAAATTCCTTTGTGCTTTAAAATTGCATATCAATAAAATTGGAGTCTTTCCAATATAAGAATAATTGCTGGTTTTAAGATAATATGAAACATATAAAACATGATATGGCTTCTTAAATGCCATTTACTACCCATAGTCTTTAAGTTTCTTGATTTTAAAAAGGGAACATTATAATTTCTTTTTTGATGTGTCGTGTGGAGGGTGAAATGAATGTTAGATGAATTATCCAAGATCAGTGATGGCATCAGACAAGCCCCTGTAAAATAAGGAATACGTTACTCACTGGCTCCTCCTCTGTACGGGTCCATTAACTTTTGGCTATGTCTCAACAAATAAAATAAGATAGAACTCTTATTTCCGCGTTAAAAGATATCCCCCAGATATTTCACAAAACTTGTACATTACAATATATGACTCACTGGATCATGGAGACACAGTGCCTCAGAATCAGCCCTATGAGGACTGCAGGGCACAGTATCCATGGAGGCCGAGGGAGGTGGTGTCTGGGAACGACCTGCTGAAATAGGAAAAAAAGTTTCCATCTGGCTCGGTGCCCGTAGCTCAGTGAGTAGGGTGCCAGCCACATACACTGAAGCTGGTGGGTTCGAGCCCAGCCTGGGCCTGCTAAACAACAATGACAACTGCAACCAAAAAATAGTCGGGTGTTGTGGCAAGTGCCTGTAGTCCCAGCTACTTGGGAGGCTGAGGCAAGAGAATTGCTTAAACCCAAGAGTTGGAGTTTGCTGTGAGCTGTGATGCCATGGAATTCTACGGAGGGCTATATAGTGAGACTGTCTCAAAAAAAAAAAAAAAAAAAGTTTTTCCAACTGAGAAGGCAACAGGCTCAATGCTCAAGTGTCTGCACTTTGAAAACAACTGTAGGCCGGGCCTGGTGGCTCACCCCTATAATCCTAGCACTCTGGAAGGCCGAGGCTGGTGGACAGCCTTTGCACTCAAGAGATTGAGGTTGCTGTGAGCTATGATGCCACAGCATTCTACCAAGGATGACAAAGTGAGAATCTGTCTCAAAAAACAGAACAAAACAAAAACAAAGGGCCAGGCACAGTGGCTCCACCTGTAATCCCAAGCACTTTAGGAGGCCGAGGTGGGTGGATTGCTTGAGCTCATGAGTTGGAGACCAGCCTGAGCCAGAGCAAGACCTCACCTCTAAAAATAGCTGGGCGTTGTGGCAAGTGCCTGTAGTCCCAGCTACTTGGGAGGCTGAGGCAAGAGAACCTCTTGAGCCCAAGAGTTTGAAGTTACTGTGACCCTCTGCCGAGGGTGACATAGTGAGACTCTGTCTCAAACAAACAAACAAAAAGCAATGGTTCTGTCTTCTCCCTGGTTGGGGGCATTATGTGCTCAAGGGGTATGAAAAGGTCCTAAGGTATTTGCAAAAGCTGCTGCAGGCAGGGCAACCAGGCTAAGGAGCTGCAGAGAGGGGAAACCTATGTTCTTCCCCCTTTGTCACCTCCCCTCCTCCCATTCCCCACCATGCCTGTCTCTCTCCCTCCTCATCCTCACGTCCCTCTCAATTCCTGCTTAGTGATACCAGGAATTACCGTGGTTAGTAATACCATGATTAGAACCTTCAAGTCTTTTCATTCCAAGAAATTGCCCCGGGAGCATCTCCTCACCAAAAGACCTCCTGATGAGATTTAGGAGATTGGGCGGCGCCTGTAGTTCAGTGGGTAGGTTGCTGAACACACACACACACACACACACACACACACACACACACACACACACGGAGGCTGGCAGGTTCAAACCCGGCCCGGGCCAGCGAAACAACAATGACAACTGCAACAAAAAAATAGCCGGGCGTTGTGGCGGGCGCCTGTAGTCCCAGCTACTTGGGAGGCTGAGGCAAGAGAATCGCTTAAGCCCAAGAGTTGGAGGTGGCTGTGAGCTGTGATGGCACAGCACTCTATCGAGGGTGACAGCTTGAGACTCGGTCTCAAAAAAAAAAGGATTTAGGATATTATCAAGTCCCATGATTTATACATTATCTCTCAGTGTGGATTATTTCTACATATTACTCCAGTTTACATGATTATTAGTGTTAATTTTGGGGTTTCAATTTTTTCACACCAGTGTCACCTCCTGCCATCGCTCTAATGTAACAGTATGATCCAATATAAAATGAGTGGGCCCGCTTGTGTCCCCGTGCACGGTGATGAGAAAACTAAGGAAGCCAAAGCCCGTAACTGAGATGATAAAGTAGAGATGACAAAGGATCTTTGGCTTTTTGGAGCAGTATTACATTTCAGTTTGGTAGCAAAATTGGCCTAGAACCCAAGTCTCCAAATTCATAATTTCATGGTATTAATGAAACACCCGAGCTCAAGAAATCAGGAAGTGGGGTTTGGATTCTGACTCTGCCTTTTACCGTAAGTGTGTGAATTTGCAAAAGTTACTTCACCTTGAAACGGTTTCCTTATCTGTGAAATGGGGTGTGCTGGGAGGGTTAAATAAGCTAAGGGCTGGATAGAGTTTAGTGAAGTGAATCCTTAAAGTTTGCTTGATAGCTGGAGCAAACTTTAAGGATTGCATATCTCCTAGATTCCCAGGTCACATCAAGTCCTTATCAGGAATTTAAGCTCCTAGCTTATTTGCCCCTGGCTTAGTCATATGTGCTGTGTTGGGATAATTTGCCAAACCTCTCTGGAATTCAGTTCATCCCTCTGTGGGTTGAAGTCGTAACAGTCTATGCCCTTAAGACACAAGGTTAGATAAGAGCCAATTAACTTATAAAGCACATTGTTACCCAAAGGTGAAAGTACAGAAAACATATTTTCACTAAATGCTATTATTGGACAGTACAGTTGTTTTCCAAAATGTGAGGTGTGAATTGGCGGTGGTACAATTTAGGCAGGAAACAGCTGCGGCCTAAAATGACATTAAAATACATAGAAAGTTATTCCCCTTTCAATTGTCTTTTGATTGCATCAGGAAGCAAGTCTCACTTTGAGTCTCTAACACTTGCTCATTTTTCTCTTTAAAAAGAGAATGTTCTTCTTGTTTCCATGTCTTCAGCAAGAGCAGGCACTAGACAGAGTTTAGAAATATTATTTCCAGGGCCAGGCTCAGTGGCACACACCTGTAATCCTAGCACTCTGGGGGGTGAAATGGGTAGATCACCTCAGGAGTTCTCAACTAGCCTAAGCAAGAGAGAGACCCCGTCTCTACTAAAAATAGAGAAACTAGCCTGGTGTTGTGGTGGGCACCTGTAGACCCAGCTACTAGGGAAGCTGAGGAGAGATCTCAGGAACCAGGAGTTTGAATTTGCTGTGAGCTATGATGCCACAGCACTCTACCCAAGGGAAAAGAGTGAGAGCATCTGTCTCAAAACAACAATAAAAAAAATTTCCAAAGAGTTTTTTATTAAAGTTTTATCTTTTAGTGACATAAAAAAAAAAAAAAACAAACAGGCTCGGCGCCTATGGCTCAAGTGGCTAAGGTGCCAGCTATATACACCTGAGCTGGCGGGTTCGAATCCAGCCCAGGCCCACCAAACAACAATGATGGCTGCAACCAAAAAATGTCTGGGCGTTGTGGCGGGTGCCTGTAGTCCCAGCTACTTGGGAGGTGGAGGCAAGAGAATCGCTTGAGCCCAGGCACTGGAGGTTGCTGTGAGCTATGATGCCACAGCACTCTACCTAGGGCGATGGCTTGAGGCTCTGTCTCAAAAGAAAAAAAAATACCAGTTTGGGCAGCACCTGTGACTCAGTGAGTAGGGCGCTGGCCCATATACCAAGGGTGGTAGGTTCAAACCCAGCCCCAGCCAAACTGCAACAAAAAAAATAGCTGGGCGTTGTGGCAGGTGCCTGTGGTCCCAGCTACTTGGGAGGATGAGGCAAGAGAATCCCCTAAGCCCAAGAGCTGGAGGTTGCCGTGAGCTGTGACATCACAGCACTCTACTGAGGGTGATAGAGTGAGACTTTGTCTCTAAAAAAAACCAAACAAACAAAAAACAGTTTCCATTTACAGTAATTTCTTTTAAAAATAAACTGACATTGGCTCAGCACTTATAGCTCAATGGCTAGGGTGCCAGCCACATGCACAGCTTGTGGGTTCAAATCCAGCCCAGGCCAACTACAACCAAAAAATAGCCAGGTATTGTGGTGGGCGCCTGTGGTCCCAGCTACTTGGGTGGCTGAGGCAAGAGAATTGCTTAAGTCCAATAATTTGAGGTTGCTATGAACTGTGACGCCATGGCACTCTACTGAAGGCAACATAGTGAGACTCTGTCTCAAATAAATAAACAAACAAACAAACAAACAAACAGACAGACATCTAGGCTGGGTGCAGTGGCTCAGCACTCTGAGAGGCAGAGGCAGGTGGATTGCTTGAGTTCAAGAGTTCAAGACCAGCCAGAACCAGACTAAGACCCTGTCTGCAAAAACTAACCAGGTATTGTAGCGGGCACCTGTGGTCCCAGCTACTTGGGAGATTGAGGCAAGAGGATCACTTGAGCCCAAGTGTTTGAGGTTGTTGTGAGCTGTGACAACATGGCACTCTTCGGAGGGTGACAAAATGAGACTGTCTGGAAAAAAATAAATAAATAAACTGGCATTTAAAAATACATACAGGCTAGGCTTGGTGGCTCACTCCTGTAAACCTAGCACTCTGGGAGGCTAAGGTGGGTGGGTTGCCTGAACTCACAAGTTCAAGACCAGTCTGATCCAGAGCGAGACCCCATCTCTAAAAATAGCTTGATGTTGTGGTTGTCGCCTATAGTCTCAGCTACTTGGGAGGTTGAGGCAAAAGAATCATTTGAGCCCAAGAGTTTGAGGTTGCTGTGAACCATGACACCACAGTACTCTACCAAGGGTGACAAAGTGAGACTCTGTCTCAAAAAAAAATACATTATTAGATAAAACCTACATTTTTAAAAAAGAGTTGATTCGAATAAAAATATTAAGTACAGATGATATATAGATTAAGAAAGATTGAAAAAGTGGTTTGCAAATGACTGAAGACTGGGAAACACTGGCCTAGCAGACTGGGAGTTCTGGATCCTTGTCCTACATGTGATACAGACTTACTGTTAACTTTAATAAAGTCACTTCAACCTCTGTCCCCTAAGCATCTTCATCTGGAAACTGACAGAGCTTGCCTAGGTAGTCTCTAAGGTCTCATTCTGCTTTCACATTTCATAATTTGAAGCAAATGATTAGGGCACCTGCTGCTCTTTTAAATAAGAGTCAACTATTCTGTCCTCCCAGCCCATATTCTCTCCATACCCCTCGTCGGGTATTTTGATACCTAATCAAGAGGAAATATGGACTTGCATTTTATTAACACTCATAAATTGGCTGGGCGTGGTGGCTAACGCCTATAATCCTAGCACTCTGGGAGGCTGAGGTGGAGGGATTGCTTGAGCTCAGGAGTTCAAGACCACCCCGAACAAGACCCTGTCTCTCCTAAAAAAAAAAACTAGCGGGGCATTATGGTACACACTTATAGTCCCAGCTACTGAGGAGGCTGAGACAAGAGGATTTCTCAAACCCAAGAGTTTGAGGTTGCTATAAGCTATGATGCCACGGCACTCTACCAAGGGTCACAGAATGAGACTCTGTCTCAAAAAAAAAAAAAGAAAGCCTCATAAATTTAGCCATTGGATATGCTATTCTATTTTTTTTTTTTTTTGAGACAGAGCCTCAAGCTGTCACCCTGGGTAGAGTGCTGTGGCATCACAGCTCACAGCAACCTCCAATTCCTGGCCTCAAGCGAGTCTCTTGCCTCTGCCTCCCAAGTAGCTGGGACTACAGGCGCCTGCCACAACGCCTGGCCATTTTTTGGTTGCAGCCGTCGTTGTTTGGCAGGCCCGGGCTGGATTCGAATCCGCCAGCTCAGGTGTATGTGGCTGGCGCCTTAGCCCGTTGAGCCACAGCCACTGAGCCTGGATATGTTATTCTAAAAAATGCAAAATAGGCTGGGCATGGTGGCTCATGCCTGTAATCCTAACACTGTGGGAGGCAGAGGTGGGTGGATAGCTTGAGCTCATGATTTCAAGACCAAACTGAGCAAAAAGTTAGACCCCCATCTTTACTAAAAATAGAAAAACTGAGGCAAGAGGATTGCTTGAGCCCAAGAGCTAGAGGTTGCCACGAGCTGTGATGCCACAGTACTCTACCCAGTGCAACAGCTTGATACTCTATCTCAAAAATAAATAAATAAATAAAAATAAAAATAAAAGTGCAAAATAAAGAAAGGAATTCTTTATTATGAAAAGAATATTGGATTTTGAGAGAAATGACATTCATTCTCATCCTTGTTTTGCCATTTACTGACGATGTGATCTTAGTAACCTAAGTTCCTGTTACAACTAAAATTCTATAAAATGCAAATGTGTCTATACAAAGGAAATGAACCAACTAAGAATTTACTCCCTTTCCTTTCTGAGATATTTAACACCCCACAATAATGTTTTAATATAGACCCAAAGCTGAAGGGAGAGCTTCACTTTAACTTTCACTTTTGATCCTAGCCTGGTACTTGGCACATAGTAAGTAATCAACAAATATTTACATAGTAAGTAACCTACAACTATTTAATGAGTAAATAAAGAGTGGCTTCTTGTGAACATGAGACGGAGAAGAATCATATTTCACCATGTAAGAACTCAATTCAGAGAGAGTTAATTGAACACCTGCTGTTTGGTAGCCATATTTGCCAGGCACTATACATTTTTATCTTCCAAAAAGATAGAAATGAAAAGATGTGGCCTCTGGGGCCAGTGGGGTGACACATGCCTATGATCCTAGCACTCTGGGAGGCCGAGTTGGGGGGGCTTGCTTGAGCTCAGGAGTACAAGACCAGCCTGAGCAAGCACCTTGCTTCTACTAAAAATAGAAAAAAGTAGTCAGGCTTTGTGGCACATACCTGTAGTCCCAGCTACTTGGGAGGCTGAGGCAAGAGAATCACTTGAGGTCAAGAATTTGAGGTTTCTGTGAGCTATGATGCCACAGCACTCTACCAAGGATGACAGATTCTGTCACCCAAAAAAAAAAAAAAGTGACCTCTGTCTTCCATTAACTTATAACTCTTTTAGAAGCGATGACATAGGGCGGCTCCTGTGGCTCATCGAGTAGGGCGCCGGCCCCATATACCAAAGGTGGCGGGTTCAAAACTGGCCTCGGCCAGACTACAAAACAGAAAAATAGCCAGGCGTTGTGGCGGGTGCCTGTGGTCCCAGCTACTCGGGAGGCTGAGGCAAGAGAATCGCCTAAGCCCAGGAGTTGGAGCTTGCTGTGAGCTGTGTGACGCCACGGCACTCTACCGAGGGTGATCAAGGGGGATAAAGTGAGACTCTGTCTCTATTTAAAAAAAAAAAAAAAAAAAAGAAGTGATAACATGTATACAAAATTCAGTGCAATAGAAAGAGTGCTGGGGCAGCACCTGTGGCTCAAGGAGTAGAGCACCGACCCCGTATACTGGGGGTGGTGGGTTCAAGCCTGCCACCAGCCAAAACTGAAAAAAAAAGAAGAAGAAGAAGTAGTGTTGGGCTTCTCATGAGGAAAACTGTCCCTCCTCTTCATTCTGTCACTAACTAATCATATGAATGTGAGAAAGTCATTTATACAAAAAGACACCAGAAAACAAGTTTATACACATGATCAGATCTCTGCAGTCACCTCTAGCTGTGAGTCTGAAAATGATTCTGTGCTTCTCAGAAAGTAGCTTTAATGCCTGCTCTAAAAACTTTTGAGTATGTATCGGAGACAACCTCTTCCATACATATATGGGGCAGGAGCCCTACTCCTTGAGCCACAGGTGCTACTCTCTTCCATACACTTATTATCCTATCTAAAACTGAGAAAAAAAGTCACACAATGCAATAAGGCCCACATACCTACTGGGATGTGTCCCATTGGATGCCCCAAACCACAGATAGTGCTGAATTCTATATACACTATATTTTCTCCTAGACGTACATGACTTTGATAAAGTTTAATTTATAACATAGCTAATAATAAAGCTAATAATAACTAATAATAAGATAGAACAATTGTAACAATATGCCAGAATCACTTCTTTTATGCTTTGGGGCCATTATGAAGTAAAATAAGGATTACTGGAATACAAACACTGCAATTTAAAACTTATGAACTTTCTTATTTAATAAATTTGAAGGGGCGGCGCCTGTGGCTCAGTGAGTGGGGTGCCAGCCCCATATGCCGGAGGTGGCGGGTTCAAACCCAGCCCCGGCCAAAAACTGCAAAAAAAAAAATAAAATAAATTTGGACCACAGTTGACTGCAAGTATATGAAATATTAGATAAAGGGGGACTACTGTATGCTTTTTTCTTTTTCTTTTTCTTTTTTTTTTTTTAAGACAGAGCCTCAAGCTATCGCCCTGGGTAGAGTGCAGTGGCATCACAGCTCACAGCAACCTCCAACTCCTGGGCTCAAGGGAGTCTCCTGCCTCCCAAGTACCTGGGACTACAGGTCCCCTCCACGATGCCTGACTATTTTTTGGTTGCAGCCATCATTGTTGTTTGGCAGTCCTGGGCTGGATTCCAACCTGCCAGCTCAGATGTATGTGGCTGGCGCCTTAGCCACTTGAACCACAGGCGCCAAGCCTACTATATGCTTTTTATTGGCGTACATCCACAATTGCCTCAATCTTTGAACTCTCTGATAAGTAAACTTTCTAATTTGATTTATGTCTTTATTTCTATAAATACAGTAATGGGAACATTTGCTTTCTAAATCAACATCAAGCACCCTATTAGGAAGCTAGATGAAAGATAAAATCTAAATCCACCCAACAAACATTGAATATCAGTTATGTGCAAAGTCCTAAAATTGATTCAAAGACAAAGAAAGGTTATGGCCCTTAAGAAACCTACAATGTGGGCGGCACCTGTGGCTCAGTGGGTAGGGCGCCAGCCCCATATACTGAGAGTGGTGGGTTTGAACCCGGCTCCAGTCAAACTGCAACAAAAAATAGCCAGGTGTTGTGGTGGGTGCCTGTAGTCCCAGCTACTTGGGAAGCTGAGGCAGGAGAATCACCTAAGCCCAGGAAGTGGAGTTTGCTCTGAGCTGTGATGCCACAGCACTCCACCTAGGGCAATAAAGTGAGACTCTGTCTCAAAAAAAATAAAAGTAAAAATAAAAAAAGGCTTGGCGCCTGTGGCTCAAGTGGCTAAGGCACCAGCCACGTACACCTGAGCTGGTGGGTTTGAATCCAGCCTGGCCCGCCAATCAACAATGACGGCTGCAACCAAAAAATGGCCGGGCGTTGTAGCGGGCGCCTGTAGTCCCAGCTACGTGGGAGGCAGAGGCAGGAGACTCACTTGAGCCCAGGAATTGGAGGTTGCTGTGAGCTGTGATGCCATAGCACTCTACCCAGGGTGACAGCTTGAGGCTCTGTCACCAAAAAAAAAAAAAAAAAGAAAGAAAATATGAGGAGTACCTATACTTACATTAAGTAAAATGAACTTGAAGTCAAAAACAGTAAATGGATGCAAAGAAAGTCATTACATAATGATAAAAAGATCAATTTAGCAATGGAGTATAACCATTCCAAATATATATATACATATACACCCAACAGCAGAGTACCCAGATATATAAAGCAGATATTAGATCTAAAGTGAGAGAAAGATTCCAATTCAATAATAGTTGCAGACGTCAACTTCCCACTCTCCACATGATACAGAATATCCAGACAGAAATTTACAAAGAGTCATTTGATTTGAACTGCATGTTAACCCAAATGATCTTAACAGATAGTGATAGAATATCTCATCCAACTGCTACAGAATAAAATTTTTCTCATCACCACAGGCGCATTGGGATAAAACTAGAAATCAGTGGAATAAAACTAGGAATCAATAACAAAAAGAACTTTGGAAACTATTACAAATGCATGGAAATTAAACAACATTTTCCTCATGAACAACTGAATCAAGGAAGAAATTAAGGAGGACATCAAGAAATTTCTTGAAACAAATGAAAATTAAAACACAACATACAAAAATTTATGAGATACAGAAAAATCCCTACTAAGAAGGAACTGTATAGCAATAAATACCTATAAAATAAAAGGTAGAAAATTTCAAAGAAATAGTCTAACAGTACCTTCAAGGAACTAGAGATGCAAGAACGGACCAAACCCAGAATTAGTAGAAAGAAAGAAATAGTAAACATCAGAGCAGGACTAAATCCAATAGAGAACAAAAAAAGATGTATTTATACAAGATCAGCTGAATGAAATTTGGTTTTTTGAAAAGATAAGGAAAACTCCATAAACCACTAGCTAGGCTAACCCAAATAAAATCAGAAACCCAAAAGAGACATTGCAACTGAAACCACCATAGAAATACAAGGGATCATCAGAGACTATTATGAATAACTATACATGATAAAGCTGAAAAACCTGGAGAAAATAAATACATCCCTGGAAATATACAACTTACCAAGATAGGATCAGGACAAACGAGAAAAACTTGAATAGATCACTAATAAGTAGTGACAATGAATCAGTAATAAGAAGTCTACCAACAAAGAAAAGACCAGGATCAGATGGCTTCATTGCTGAATTCTACCAAACTTATAAAGAAGACCTAACACCAATTCTTCTCAAATTATTACCAAAAAATTGAAGAATAAATTCTCCCTTATCTGTTGTACAATGCTACCATTATCCTAATAAAAAAACTAGGCAAGGATGCAACAAAAACAGGAAACTATCTTTTTAATATTAAAAAGATAGGATGTCATGATCAACTGGTACTTATATCAGAAATGCAAGGTTGGTGGATTCAATGCACCGACATCAATAAACATGGTGCGTTACATGAACAGAATGAAAGACAAAATCATACAACCATCTCCATACATGTAAAAAAGGATTTGATAAAATTCAGCATCCCTTCACAATAAAAATTATCAACAATTTAGGCACAAATGGAACAGACCTCAACATAATAAAGGCCACATCAAACCCATAGCTAACATCATACTGAATTGGGTAAAGCTCAGAGTCTTTCCTCTGAGAACTGGTGGATGGCCTCATTCACAAATCATATTCAACACAATAGTTCTATCTAGAGCAACCAGGTGAGAGAAAGAAATAAAAGGCATCAAAATTGGAAAAGAGGATGTCACCTTGTCCCTTTTTGCATGCTCTAGGATTGGAAGAATTTCTACATTAAAATGACTATACCACCCAAAGCAATAAGCAGATTAAATGCAAATCCCTATCAAAATACTAACATCATTTTTTTATGGAATTAGAAAAAAACAATCCTAAAATTTATGTGGAACCAAAAGAGAGCACAAGTAAGCAAGCAATACTTAGCAAAAAGAACAAAGCTGACATCTCACTATCTAACCTCAAAATGCAGTAGAACCTCGGTAAGGTGACCACTCAGGGGACTATAACAAACTGGTCAACATACAGAGTTGGGTGGCATAAGGAGTGAGGCCTATTCTGCTGATACATCCATGTGGTGCCTATCTAATCTATGAAAATTAAGTCAACTTGAGGTGGTCACTGTAGGGAGGTGGTCAACTATGGAGGTTCTACTATATATTACAATGCTATAGTAATCCAAACAGTGTGGTATTAGTATAAAAACAGAGACATAGACTAATGGAACAGAATAAAGAAAGCAGAAATAAACCTGTGTATTTACAGCCAACTGCTTTTTGACAAAAACACCAAGAATATAAATTGGGTGAAGAATACCCTCTTCAATAAAGAGTACTGGAAAAACAGGACGTTCATATGCAGAAGAATGAAACTGGACCCCTATCTCTTAGCATATACAAATAACAAACTCATGGACTGAAGACTGAAATGTGAGACTCGAGACTATAAAAGTACTAGAAAAAAACATAAGGGAACACTTCACAACACTGGCCTAAAAAAAGACTTTATGACTAAAGTCAAAAAATATAGACAGCAAAATCAAAATAGACAAATGGGATTATATTGAGCTAAAATCTTCTGCATAACAAATGAAATGTCAACAGAGTAAAGAGATAATCTATTGAATGGGAGAAAATACAGCCAAATGTCCATAGTTAACCATGTCCCCATATTGACCACCTTCCTAAATTGACCTAATTTTCGTTGACTGGTCAGTACAATAGGCCTAGTTCCTTATGTTGGCCACCTCCACATGTTGACCAGTTTGTTACAGTCCCCTAGGAGGTCAGCTTGTAGAAGTTCTATTGTATTTGCAAACTATTCATCTGACAAGGAACTAATATCCAGAATATGCAAGAAACTCAAAAGTAAAAAAACAAATTATTTCATTTAAAAGTGGACAAAAATAATAGACATTTCTCAAAATAAGATATATAAATTGGCTGGGCTTGGTGGTTCATGCCTCCAATCCTAGTACTCTGGGAGGCCAATGAGGGTGGATTGCTCGAGCTCAGGAGTTCAAGACCAGCTTGGGCAAGAGCGAGACCCCCATCTCTACTAAAAATAGAAAAACTAGCTAAGTGTTGTAGTGGGCATCTATAGTCCCAGCGACTTGGAAGGCTGAGGCAAGAAGATTACTTGAGCCTAAGAGTTTGAGGTTGCTGTGTGCTACGATGCCTCAACACTCTACCCAGGGTAACAAAGCAAGACTGTGCCTCCCCCCAAAAAGAAGATATATAAAAGGCTAACAGATATATGGGGAAATGTTCAACATCACCAATTATCAGGGAAATTCAAATCAAAATCACTATGTAGTATCATCTTACATACTATGAAGTATTATCTTACCCAGCTAAAATGGCTATGAATAAAAAGAAAAAAGAAAGAAAAACAAAATAGATCTGGAAAGGCTATGGTAAAAAGCGGACTTTCATACACTGTTGGCGGGAACACAGCCACTATGGAAAACAGCATGAAAATTTCTCAAAGAAACTAAAAATACCTTCCAATGAAGCAATCCCACTACTGAATATTTGTCTACATGAATAGAAATTGTCATATCAAATGGAAACTAGCTCCACATGTGTATTTCAACTATTCACAGTAGCAAAGATATGGAATCAACCTAAATATCCTTCAGTGGATGAATGGATAAAGGAAACATAACCTATATCCACAATGAAATACTATTCAGCTATAAAAAGAATGAAATCATGTCACTTACAGCAACATGGATGGACCTGGTGGTCATTATGTTGAGTGAAAGAATCTGGGCACGGAAAAGTAAATATTTCATGTTCTCATTTATATGTGGGCACTAAGAAATTCGATATCATAGAGGTAGAGTGTAGAATGATAGATACTTGAGGCTGGAGAGGGTGTGTGAGTGGGTGGGTAAGGAGAGGACGAGAGATTGGTAATGGGTACAAACATATAGTTAGATAGAAGAAATAAATTATAATGTTTCATAGAAACATAGCCTGACTATAGTCAACAATAATATAATGTGTATTCAAAATAGCTGGAAGAAATTTCCCAATGCATAAAGGGGATACATGCTCAAGGTGGTGGATACCCCCAATACCCTGAATTGATGTTTACTATTCTATGCATCTAACAAGATATTACAGGAACAAACATTCCGTATCAATAAAAATGTTGTTGCAGTTCAAGTTAATATGCCTATGGCGACACCCAACTGAAAATATGAGTTCTGTGTTTAAAGAAGCAGTTTACCTGAAGCTATCTATTCTAACTTTAGAGCCATGAGAATAAGTAAGTTTATACAGGGGAGTAGGAGAGGGACCTTGAACTGTCCTGATGTCTAGGAATGGCAAAGACAAAGAAAATTAAAAAAGAGAGTGGGGAGAGGTTGGTGTGAGAAGGCCAGGCAAAATGATGTATTGGGAGCCAAGTGCAAATGATGTTTCAAAAAGGAAGGAGGGAGGGTGGGGTGGGAGGGTAGGAGGGAAGCCAGATGGAGGGAGACTAAATAGTGGGATCACACTTAAGGTGCATGTTTTATTGCAAGGGTACATGTCGGATCTATTAAGTATAGAATATAAATGTCTTAACACAATAATTAAGTAAATGAGGTGAGGGATAAATATATATATATATTTTTTTTTTTTTTTTTTTTACATATACATGCATTTATTTGGTTTCCACTTTTTGCCTTCACAAAATTAAAAAGGCTTAAAATTTAATAACAATGTTTAAGATAAGGACTAGAAACAAATACCTCATAAAGAACTAATGAAGATAAATACATTCAGAAAAGAAATCAGGCAATTGCTGCAATGAAATATTGAACAATAATAATAATAATGCAAAAAAAGTAACATTCACATTGTCAGATAAGATACATATCTGTCATAGAATGCTTTGACTCTGAGGTTCAGTATAGAGTCATCAGTTAACTTCTTCTTATTTTTTTTAGGTGAGAGATTTATTAACCAGTACAATCTAAGCATTCCAAATTATATATGAAATCAGCACATTGTACCCCATAAATGCATTAATGTATACATAATCTACCTCTTTATGATTTAATAAAGAAAAAAACACCTGTCAATTCTGCTGAGGACTAGCTACTGGACCTAGAACCAAAGTGTTTATGTGTGACCTGAACACCAGCTATCCTGGGTGTAGTGTAAACACAAGTGAATTGGGGTCATGAGAAAATGAGAGTAAAGGATGTACAGATAGAAGGGACAGTACTTTGGGGGACATTTCCTATAAAGGTGAGCAGAGAAATATGTCTATACCTGGAGAAGAGACTGAGTTAAAAGCTGAATTGGAAATAAAGCAAAGTTTGCTTTTGTATGATGGAATTATAGGAATTTTTTTTCTTTTATTTATATTTGACATGTAATAACTGTCCATATTTATGAGATACAGGGTAAAATTTTGATACATGCATACAATGTGTAATGATTAAAAAGGTAATTAACATAGCCTTTACCTCAAACATTTATCATTTCTTTATGTGGTAAACATTCAAAATCCTCTAATGTTGGGCAGTGCCTGTGGCTCAAGGAGTAGGGCACCGGCCCCATATGCTGGAGGTGGCGGGTTCAAACCCAGCCCCAGCCAAAAACTACAACAACAACAACAAATCCTCTAATTTTTTAATAGATGATAAATTATAGCTAACCACACAAAACACTAGGATGAATTCCTCCTATCTAGTTGTAATTTTGTATCTATTAACCAAACTTGCCACATCCTTCTCTCCCTCTATGAATCCCAGCCACTGATAGCCAAAATTCTACTCCCTGATTCTATGAGCTCAATTTTTTTGGCTCCCACGTAGGAATGAGAATATGCAGTTTTTATCTTTCTGTGCCTGGCTTATTTCACTTAATATAATGTCCTCTCAGACTCATCCATTTTGCCACAATGACAAGATCTCATTCTTTTTTATGGCTGAATAGCATTTCATTGTGTATATATGCACCCATTGTCTTTATCCATCTGTCTGTTGATGGATATTTGGGTTAATTTCATATTTTGGCTATTGTGAAGCATGTTGCAATAAACATAGGAGTGTAGGTATCTCATCAATACACTGATTTTCTTTCCTTTGGATAAATACCCAGTAGTGGGATTGTGGGATCGTATGGTAACTGTATTTTTAGTTTTTGAGAAAATTCCGTACTATTTCCCATAATGGACATACTAATTTACATCTAGGGGGATTTTTTTTTCCTTGTTTGCATTTGTCTATATTTACCAAATTCCTCTAATGAGAGCATGTTCTTTCATAATCAGAAAACAAATGTATTAGAAAAAGAATACTCCTCTCTCTTATGAATCAGTCTTCCCAGTATGTATGGATTATATCTTTTAGTAAAATAGAAGATTATTGGAAAGCAAACCCACTTATATATGTGTGTGTGTGTGTGTCTATGTGTCTATACATATACATGTATGTATGTGTGTGTGTGTGTGTGTGTATGTATATACATGTTTAATCCAGGTCACAGTGTCAAGAGACAAGGCCTCCACAGCTTGAGTGGAAATTCAAGTGCCTTGGCTTAGCCTCGACCATGCCTTAGGTAATAACCAGAGGTGTGGCTGCCACCCAAGAAACACTTTCAAAGTCTTGGAAGCTTTTCATTTTACTATTAATCTGTTGTGATGATTCAAGTTGCTACAATTATTTGGAATGTAAAATGGCTTTAATTCCAAGTAATTTTGTCCCTTATTCTATGTATTAAGAAGCAACAGCTTTGGGGTCTTTGACTCCTTCTCCAGTTAACGCTGCTTAGTTTTTGCTGAGTGTCCAAATGCAGGTGTATTAAGGTCTAGGCAAGTGTAAATTCAGTACCCACACTGTCTAAATGATGAATTCTTCAGAGACCACGAACTCTTCAAAAATGAGTAGTGACCACTGAATCCAGGCTGCTGTTGTCCCAGGGGAATGCAGGCCCTGTGTTCATATCATTTCCAATGAAACAAACAACAGATAACATTACTATTGGTAAAATTATTTTTAAATTGGTCACAGTGTTTCTTTTAAAACACAGAGTGGCCAAACAAAACTTGACTGCAGTCCTACTGCGGGTCCTGTGGCATACACTGGCAAGTTCTTTTTCTTTAAGCCTCCTTCACGACGTAGAAGATACCACTATGGGAAACAATGAAATCCAAAAGTTGGGGGCCCCGGGTGCTGTAGCAAGCCACACAACTGCATGACCTGGCCTCCTTTCAGAGCCACTCTGCCCTTTCTTGATGTGGGAGTGTTAAATGGCACCCATTGAAAGTGCCCACACGTGACTATTGTTTAATGTCCTTCAAACTGTTTTGCTCCTGCAAATGAGGCTCCACTTGGGCCACAGCACTCAGCTGTGCTTGGAAGGTCACCGCAACACCCTTACACCTGCCAAAGTCTCCCTTTTCCATCATTTTTATCTTGCCCTGTGGCTGTCTGAGAGATCAGTTGCCCTCTGACACTCAAGTTCACCTCCCTGTGTACATACAGTTGTCTTTCTCAAACTGAGAGTTGGCCTCAGCATTGCCACAGAAACTTCACTTCACCCCAAAATGGTCCTAGAATGGACTCGTTGCTTCTCTTTAAGCCACTGTGAGCGACCTCCCCAATATCTATTCTGCCTCTCCAAAAGCTGTTAATTTCCTTTTGAGGGAACATGTACATATTTCCAAAAAGGTGTCTTTATCCACAGGGTTTGACAAGTGGGTTAAGCTAACCCAATGAGAAAACCCTACCTCTCTGGCTATAAATATTGGTTTATGGGTGGACATGTAACAAATCATCCCAATAAGCATATCATTTCAATGGAAATTCTGAGGCAAAGATGTCTCTTGCTGGATATAAACATGTGTAAATAAATGCTATCAGGAAATTCAGACATTATATGAACTCAACAACACAAGAGCAGAAAAACTAAAGGAAGTGGGTGACACGATTAAGCCTCCCAATCAAGCCACACTTGACACCTGCCCTAATTCTGGATCTTTCATGTTAGTCAATAACTTTCTTTTATAGTAGAAATCAGTTTGAATTGAATTTTATATTACTTGAACTGAAATAATTCTTAAGAGTTCTTCATCTATTACCAGACTTTGCCCAAGTGGAAGGCAATTATAATAACATCAGCTACAGATATTTATTTGCCCAGAGTTAGGGGATTATAGGCTATCCAGTCAAGACATAGCTGGATTTTTGCTGCTTAGAGAAAATTAAACAAAATATTTCAGTTTCTTCTAAATCTATTAAATTCAGATTTTGGAGTTGATTTCTGGAAATTCAACAGAAATTATTTGACTCAGAAATTGTACAAAGTTGATAAGTATAGTGAATTGTAAAATATGGCCACAAATTCCTCCCATGCAAATATACTCAACCTTTTATAACACAAGGACATGAAGTCCACTCCTGCCCTTGCTCTCGAACTCAGGCCAATATTGTGACTTGTTCTGACCAATAAAACACAAGGGCCATGATGCCATGCAACTTCTGAAGTCTCAGGAGGTTGGTAGCTTCTGCTTTTTTTCTAAGATCATCACCCAGAAAACACTCTAGCTCACTGGGGGATGAGAGAAGAACCAGGGTCCCCAGCCAAGGGTCAGCACCAACTTTCGTAGATGTAGATAAGGCCATTTCAGCCCTTCCTGCCCATTCAACCCTTCATCTCAATCTGCAGTCCCCTAAGGTGAAGATCAATCAGTACCAGTCTATGACCTGTAAGGAACTGAGCCACACAGCAAGAGGTGAGCAGCAAGTGAGCTAGCAAAGCTTCATCTGTATTTACAGCCGCCCCCCATCACTAGTATCTCTGCCTGTGCCCTGCCCCTAATCAGGAGCTAAATCAGATTCTCCCAAGAGTGAGAACTGTCCTGTAAACTTCATATGTGAGGGATCTAAGCTATACATTCCATGGAAAAATTGTCTTCCCTGAAACTGGTCCCTGGTGCTAAAAAGGTTGAGAAACAGGGAGGCCAGATAGGCAACTCTGGCAAGGCTCTGTGCTATGACATGTGATTATAGACTTGGGAGCCCCTTTGAATCATAGCTTTTGGCGTATTACCTATATGGTCTGTAGTGAGTAACAAGTAGCTTAACCTTGCACTTCTTTCCTTACTAGTAAGACGGCAATAATGATAATGATAATGCTCATTTAAAGAGTTGCTGGGAGGATCTTTGGCCATTGGCATGTCTGAAATGCTTTATACAGGTGCCGTTTTGCACCATTACAGATTGTCATTAGAGGTAATCAGTAATTACAGGGGGAAGCAGTAGAGCCTGGGTGGGTTTGGAGGTAATGTCACTGGATATAACAACATTTTGATATTGAAAGTGTGGAAATTGATTACACAAATATCTCATTCTTTTGGATTAGAGGTGAGTTATAAATGGGTGGCATTAATCTGCCATATAGTTGGAGAATTTCAAATGTAGAAAAGAACTCAGAATAAAATCAGTTCAGTGATTTTTAAAAAAAAAAATTGCTTCACAGAGCTTGCCCCCAAGGGTTCCTAGAGGTCTTTAGGGGTGGATTTCACAACAGGAGGTGCCTTCCCAGTAACAATTCCATTGGAGGATAATGCAAGGTCCTCTCCCTGCAGATATTTGTGGAAAATATTGCATTCTTTGAAATATCACCCAAAATGAGTGAAAAAGAGAAAGCGAGAAAAGGAAACCAAGCAATTCGAATGTTCATTTATAAATCTTCTAATAAAGCTTAAAATAATTGACTAAATACTCCCCCCAAGAAAGTTATTGAATTACTTCAAATTGTATTTTCTATATTTCCAATATTATCATAAGCAATTTAAAGTAAAATGTTAGACAGGCCTGTTCATAAATACCCTTTTCCCATTTCTTGCCATCAAGGAATTTGTGGAATCACCACTTTTTGTTAGATCCCAGTTGCTAGCAATGTTTCTGAATTCTTGTCTTCTTTAACCTCCTCTAAAGCTTAGCTACTCTCAATTCCCATTTTTTACAAAATGAGTACAGCTCTTTGTCTCTTCTAGCTCACATTTTAAAATTTGTCTTTCCATATCTGAAATTGCACATCAAGATTTTTATAAATAGAGCTATTCATCTTTTTTATTTCAAATTCATATGAAGGCACAATGTTTAGGTTACGTTGTTTTCAATTCTAAGTTCAAGTTCCAGTTGAGCTCTTCACCCAAGGGAAGTGCTGAACACTTCACATTGTGCACTTAGACGAGATCCCACCAATTACCCTGACCCCTCCCACCAATCGCCCTCCCTAGTTCTCTTTCAAGAGATATTTTAGTTATTGGCATAAAAAATTAATATCATAGAACCTCCCTACTTGACCACCCACCTACACTGATCACCTCCTTAAGTTGACCTAATTTTCATAGACCAGACATGCACCACATGTGGGTATCAATACACCAGGCCTAATTTCTTCTGTTGATCACCTCCTTATGTTGACTAGTTGGTTACAATCCTTTGAGTGGTCATCTTACAGAGGTTATAATGTATTTTGCAACCACTGTCTATACAGGTATGGGAGGAGTAGATAAAGCTAACCAGGTTCTAGGGCTAACTTTCAAAAGAGAGATGACGCACAATTAACCTCTGATATCCACCCTCATGTGACTACCTCAGGTACCAGGCAGGTTCACAGTGAACCAGGAGTTCAATCTGATAGGTCATGCAGAGGTTTGGCTTTCAATGTCAGTCAACAGATATGCTCCTTGTGTTGCATGATCCAACTCATTTGGAGCAAGGTGCTAACCAGTAGCATGATGACTGTAAAGGTCGGATTTGATCCCTCATAGCAGGGTGTTGACACGGACCAAGAAAATAGAATCAGATCACATGCTTCCCGTGGGAACCTCTAGGAACTGGAGACCCAATCAGGAAACCAGTTCAAAAGGACCAGCCTCCGTGCTTTGCAGCAGCAGGGGTCAGAGGAGGCTGTGTTGGGACTCTGTGAGGCAGGGAGGGGCTTGGCACTGTGTACACAGCTTACCAAATTTATGGCAGCAAAAATTCTAATAGTTTTGGAAAAAGTTCCTGAGATATATGCAATCTTCTTTGGCAAGAACTGCCTCTAAATATAAATAGAGTTGGCTCTGAAAGTTGAGGACTTCAGTTTATGTGACAGCAATTCTGGCAAGGGCAAGGTCAACCCTGACAGGTTGTAAGAGATTATTTATACACCAAAAGGAGAAAGAACAACTTACTTTATTTAAGTAAGTGGCTGCTTTGGAATTAACTAAAAAATACAAAATGGTGATAAGAAATGTTGAGGTCCTTCGTGTCCATTTATTGTGATTTTTAAAATTCTAAGTTCTGAATTCTGATAAGTAAATCCTTATTAATTGAGGAATATTTGTGTTTGCATCCTTTATATCTGTTTTTGGTTTTTGTTTGCTTGTTTGTTCATAAATGAGTGATGTGTTTGTGGAGATGGCCTGGGAAATTTTCAGTGCTGGCAGCAGCTCTCCCCACAGTCCAAGTCATCCCCGTGAATGCAAGTCTGTTTATATATATTCAAATATGCATGTGAATCCACGCATGGAAAATAAAAACAAATGTGAATTGTGCATCTTTGTTTCAAAAGGTGATGAGCAGAGGCAAAACGGTGCACATTTAGTCTCAGCCTATACATGAGTCATTTACAAAATATTGAGATACTCAAAAATCAAGAAACATAAAATCTGGGTGGACAGATACCAACGAAGACCTCTCAGCAACTTTTCTTAGTGACCCGCCTAAACCTATAATCCAAGCCACTGTGTTCTGCTCTGGTCTAGCAAAGTCTAACATTAGAACACTCTTCAACGGCAAAGACAAAGCTGAAGAAAGGTGAGCAAGGTGAGAGTAGGCAGATGTAGAATGAGGTTTACAATCACAGACCTAGAGACTGCCTTCACCATAACAAACTACTAAACGTGGGTCATTAAGACAGTTTTGAGATACACAAAAATCAAGAAATGTAAAATCTGTGCAGACAGCAACAAATGAAGCACTCCCAGCAACCACAATAAGCCAGGCAATTTGGAACCAGCACTCTGGGAGGCCAAAGAGGGAGGACTGCTTGAGCTCAGCAGTTTGAGACCAGCCTGAGCATGAGTGAGACCCCATCTCTGTAAATACAGAAATTAGCTGAGTGTTGTAGTGGGCCCCTGTAGTCTCAGCTACATGGGAGGCTGAAGCAGGAGAATGGCTTCAGCCCAGGTGTTTGAGGTTGCTGTGACATAAGCTGACCACAGCATTCTAGCCTGGAACAACACAGTGAAACTCTGTCTCAAAATAAAAAAAAAAAAAAAAAAAAAAATTAAATAAAAAAAAAAGACACTGTTGACTGAGTTTTTTGGAATTGAAATAATGGACCATAACATAGTCTGTCTCAAAACTTTCATAGTGACCTATTTATCGAATGACAATTCGACTTCCAGATAGAGTTATACCTCCCTCCAAATGGAAGCTTCTAATAATTACAGTATTCATATGAAATATCACCAAAATGAATGACTTGAGAGAAAGGAAAAGAGGTAAAAAAACAATGCACACTGCTTGTAATAATAATTAGAATGGGAAGACTGCAGAGGTCCATTCTTAAGTAAACCGTTAAATTACTCTCAATCTTATTTTTCTGCATTTTTTCATTTTTTCCTCCTATTCAGCACAGATTATTGAAAGCTGTAAAGTTTCCTATTGTTTGACCAATAATAGCGAAACTACGTCTCACCTTTTTCCATTTGATCTCAAAAACGTTTACCCCTGTCTACTTAGATTAAGCTATGTAGTTGTGATTATAATAACTATCATGTTTATTATAGCCATTAATATTTAATAATCTGTGAATTTATAGTAAATGTTGGACACTGGCCAAGGTAGCCTATTTCTAACCTTGCTGCTCCTGGAATTGATCTGAGCCAACCTCATGACTCCACCAAGTCTCAGCTTCCCTGGAATGTGCTGCCTGCACTATACATTTATGAAATGCCAAAAGAATTATCTAATTGATTCATGTAAACAGTTATTATTAGTGAAAATATTGCATGTGGCCTAAAATTCCCATCACTAATATCATTTTAAAAGGACTATCATTTGATATGTCATTATTTTAAGTGGACTTAACATTGTCTAAGAGAGGAAAATAATGTTAAGATATTGTCTCAATCTGTTTAATTAACTCTTTAGTAACTAGCATGGCCTATAACAAATAGGGTTCAGATAAAGGATGAATAAATTTTGATGGAGGTAACAAAAGAAAGGCCAAAGAAGGACAGTGGGATCTGTGAGGACAGCACAGTAGGACAGCCTGACCTTCTATGGACCAAACTCTTTTGGGCAATGGGACATTGTGCTGAAAAAAACTGGACTCCGTTCTGATCATGTGAGACAAAATTCCAAAGGCAAGTCACTGAAGGAAGGTTCAGAGAGAAATGAAGACAACTTTTTTTCTTATAAATAATTTAATGAAAACCTCTCATTAACTCAGAATTCCTTGATGTATTAGAGACTCCAGTGGGGAAAAAAATTACTTATTTATTTGTTTGTTTGTTGTTTGAGGTAGTCTCACTCTGTTGCCCAGGCTAGAGTGCACTGGTGTCAGCCTAGGTTGCAGCAACCTCACACTCATGGCTTCAAGGAATTCTCCTGCCTCAGCTTCCCAAGTAGCTGGAACTACAGACGCCCACCACAACACCGGCTAATTTTTTGATTTTTAGTAGACATGGAGTCTCACTGTTGCTCAGGCTGGTCTCGAACTCCTAAGCTCAAATGATCCTTCTGCCTCGGTCTCCTAGAATGCTAGGATTACAGGCATGAGCCACCACACCCTGGCTGAAAATTTTTCATAAAAATCAATTGCCAAATAAGGATTTTGGTCCTCCTATTAGACAGGAAAATTTCTCCTTAACACTAAAATATTGCTTTCATTATTTTAATACTTGTATTTGCACTATAATATGTAATAATGTATCACGTACAGAGGACAAAATCTTGATAGTACCTACCACATGGAGGAAAAATGGCTTTCCATTGATTATGCCTGGAAAGAATCAAGTGCACTGTGTTCTAAAAGGCTTAGAGCTTATATAGTAATTTACCAGAAACTAATGTTGTGTGCTCAGGTTAGAGCTGAGAGCTAATTTTGCAGCACTAAAGTGTTTTGTTAGATATCAGTGAGGTTGACTCATTTTAAGATAAACCACAAGTCAAAGCAGCCTGTATAGCAAATGTTTCTTAAAAGGAAATGTATTCCCAGCATCACCTTAAAGCTATTATGCTGAGACCAATTTAGGAAATTTCTTGAAGGTGGGCAGTATGTTCCAGTTCTTCAGCACACTTTTCTCGGTTCTGAATCCTGACCAAGTACGTAGAGGAAAGGAACCCTCTGGCTGGAGGTGGTGGAGTCAGGCTGGTGAGTGGTTTACAGACTGCTTTCATGGTTCCATGCCCCCCCTTTCATTCATTTTCTTGGTTATGGCTGATGAAAAACTGCATCTGGCTGAGATCACAGAGGGGTCACCTGCCCCTGCACTGAGAATCCGGACTGACAGTCATCCTCCTCCTTCATCTAAAGTTATTCTAATCCTAAACAATGAGAGAACAGACCAAGAAGAAAGAGAAAAAAAGAATGATCATAGCAAATAATGACAACAGAGCAGCATGACCCCCACTCCTCCCCCCAGAATAGAGACAACGGAAACTACATTTAGGGATGGCCTTCTTATTGTTCAAGCATTAATAGGGGGAGGAATTGTCACTGAACTTTGAAATTTGCCACTTGCTAATAATTCTGACTAAAAAACACAAAATGGTTTATAATATTGGTTTCCTTCTTTCAATTGAATAATTTCTTAGAATAGATAGTGTCAGCCAGGTCCCTTGTTACCCATGGTACTCCAGCCATCTGCTGAGCTCCTACCCGCTACTTGGGCAGCCCTCCGTTCACCGCTGTACACCTGAACCCCTGGCACTTGGCCTCTGTAGGATATATTTGGTGCTCGCCATAGACTGCTCTTCTGTGCATGTGTTTTGTCTCCCTAGCTATACCAACATCTTTTTAAGGAGAGAGGATCTGGCTTCTTCCGTATCTTCTATAACCCTTATCACAGTTCCTTGTACAATCATCATTGGCATTAGAGTAATGAAATAAAGGTAAAAGTTTCAATGAATAATTTCAACTCAACCTTGGAACAATTCTTCAAGGAAACTGACAGAGAAGTTAAGCACCTGGTTCAAGATTAAATATTAGTAAAAAACACTTATCTACCCATCTATTCAACTAATACCCACAAAGTAACAACTCTTAATCTTCGCACACATGGAAAATGTTTTTGGTTGACACACCAGGGAAAATGAGTGCTGGTGGCTGGAGCTGACTGCCCCAGGATGGTGGAAATGCATTTTTTGGCATAGCTGTGGCCTATCTGTGGTATGTAGCACAGCGTGGAGATGGTTTGGGTCATTCTGCTGTAGAGGATCTATGTGCTGCAATGCAGGGGCTTACATACAAAGGTGGATACCAGAGTCAAGGAGGCTTGATCCTTGCCATTAAGAAGTAAGAACTGGGAAATGGGGAGTAAAGTAAGTACACAAATACTTATAACCCAGGTCCAGGGGCAGGGGTAATGATCAGATGAAAGAACAGAGAGTGATTAATACGGAAGTCAAGCTTACACGTATAGAGTCTCTCAGGGACACCAATGGAGTACCTGGGGCATTGTGCTAGGCACTGGGGTAACAACTCCGTTTCACAAGGTACTAACTTGCAGACTCATATGGAAATCACACCTGTAAATACCTTGTTATAAGAGAGGGAAGTAATTGCTATGATGATCATACACAAAAGGCCTAGTGGAAGCACAACCTGAGTTGAGTATTAAAGGAGGAGCTGAATTTTAATAAGCAGAAATCTAGAGTGAGAGAAAGAAGGTTGATCTACATCAAAGGCATAGCAGAAAGAAAAGGAATGATGAGTGGTCATAGTCAGATAACACCTGAGGAAATGTCAAGAGAAATAACCTGTGGGGAGCCAAGTGCAAGGTCACTGTAGTCCTGAGTATGAAGTGACGGCTTAAGCACACATGTAGGCAGATGGCCAGGGTGTTGATTACCCACCATCAGAGACCAAAAACAAAAAGGAAAGGTGAAGCAAAACCCTGCTTATGGTGAAGAGTAAAGTCTCAGGTTTAGCAAATAAAACTATAGGATGTCCGGTAAATTAAATACCTTAACCTGTATAAGCAAGTTTTAGCATAAGGTTATTCTTGAATATTTAGGACATACTTATGCTAAAAAATTATTTCTTACTTATCCGAAATTCAACTTTAACTGAATACCCTCGACAATTCTAGGGAGAGATGAGAAACAAGGCAGCATTTCTCAGAGTGAGTCTGTGGTTATTCTGTAAGAACTTCTTGGAGTATTCACCCAGTTTCAGCTCCCTGCACACCATTACAAACCTGTTTAATTATTGTCCTTAAGGTAAATGCAGGAAACTTCCATTTTTAAATTTTTCAAATGGTCCTGTGATTTACTAAAGTCTGAGACCCACCAAAATAGGGAATTCTTTCTGAAATATAGGAAATAAAGAAGCATGTGGTAGAGCTAGAGGTACACAAAGGCAGAGGAGCAGCGCTCAGAATAGACAACCCTGTATCTCGGTGAGTTTAGAAAATATCTGTTCAGAACCACGGAGTTGGAGTCAAGGTGGTTACTTGCAAAAAGCCTGAAAAAACTGCTGCAGATACTGAGGATCAGAGTTCTCAAACAATTATTTAAAAAATTAATAGCAGTAGTGCAAGCCCTGATGAGGCTAATGAGCATGGACGTTTAACAGATTCCATCAACAACATTGTCAACCTTTGACATTTAGGGGATAATAAAAATGGCAATGGGAATTAGAACCTGGGGATTAATTGAGATTAAATTAATGAAGCTAATGGATGGAAGGAATGGCAGAAAGTCAAAGACACAAAGCTCTCAACAAGTCAGGCTGGGAGCAGAGGTCAAAATACCCAGGGAAGGGACAGTAGACATGAAAAACACAGTGCTGGCTGTGCCAGGATCTGATGGCACAAGGACATAAAGAATGGCTTCTCTAGGAAAGGATGGGAGCGATTAAATGATGGGACAGAAATGTCTGTATCCCTGATAGTAGAGGGAGAATAAAACTCTACAAGATGAAGAGGTCATGGAAATGGCCAGTATTGACTAAGTCTACATGGGTATGGAATTTCTGCAAACAAGATGTTGTGAAATTAGAGTTTTTAAAAAATCACCAAGATAGCTGATGACGTTGCCCTAGAAGACCGAAGTCATTGAGATACTGATATTTTTTTAAAATGTGCTTATTGTTATTTATGTATGGGAAGTAGTCATAGATTCTAATGAATACATTATTAGATTCTTACCTTTTGTGTAAAAATATTCCCCAAATGTCTCTGAGGGTTATGACAGTTCACTCTGCGTAGCAACAAACAAAATTGAGCCTCCTATTTACAACTTTCTCATTCTGTTATGGTGCAAATGTGTTTTTTCCTATGGAAGAAAAGCAGCATTTTCTTTCCGATGATAAAGAGTCTTAGTTTATGCAATCTGTGAAATACATTAGGTGAAATGAGTTTTTTTTTTTTTTTTGCTTTTTCTCGCCTTTTATAAAAAAATTCAATAGCTTCATATTATATGTGAACATTTTCTCACAACCTTCCTATTTATAAGCTATTATAACAGTCAAATGGAAAGTAATGTTCTCTTTATTTCACAAACCATGTACAGGAAAGCAAAAATGTACACATAATAGATTTAAGAAAGTATAGGATGAAATTCTGGGGATGCTAAGGACAGAAAAATTATTAGTAATGAATGGTCTCATCAAGATTTATACTACAGCATTTAATTCTATTTCAAATTTGCCTTAAGTTCACCTGTCCTTAGATTATTATCCAGAAAGGTCACTTTAGTCCTTATATCTGTTATCATCAGTGTAGAAAAATGTTAGCAGCATTAGACTACCTGATAAAAGACTACTTAAAGAATGCAGGTTTTATGAAGAGGAAAGTTGGGATATTGCTGAAGAAATCACCTGTAATGGAATGTACCATCAAGAGAAACTGTTGAAGGTGAAAATGTTAAAGACAGAACGCATATTCAACCACTGTTAGTTCTTAACTGCTCCAATTCCAAGGCCACCCTGCATGATAAAATTTTATTAAAAATAATATCATTGTGGATTGAATTTGCATCCTCTGATGATTAGTGACGTTAAGCATTTCTCATACGTTATCGGCCATGTGTTTATCTTCTTTTGAAAAGCTTCTGGTCAAGTCTTTTGCCTGCTTTCCAAAGGGGTTGTTTTCTTCTTGCTGATTTGCTTGAGTTCTTTATAGATTCTGGCCATTAGCCCTTTATTGACACATACCTTGTGAATATTTTCTCCCACTCTGTACGTTATCTATTTGCCCATTTGATTGTGTCCTTGCCTGTGCAGAAGCTTTTTAGTTTAATCAAATCCCATTTATTTATTTTTGCTGTGGCTTTTGCTTTTATTTTGCTGTTATTGCCATTGGGATCGTATTCATAAATTCTTTGTCTAGGCTGATATATAGAAGAATTTTTTCCTACA
This sequence comes from Perodicticus potto, assembly GCA_963574655.1. Taxonomy (NCBI): domain Eukaryota; kingdom Metazoa; phylum Chordata; class Mammalia; order Primates; family Lorisidae; genus Perodicticus; species Perodicticus potto. Next base: position 29,471 of record CAUYRH010079105.1, read on the forward strand.
TATTCTCCTAGAATTTCACAGTGTCAGACTTCACATTTAAGTCCTTTATCCATCTTGAATTAACTTTTGTGAGTGGTGAGATATAGGGATCCTGTTTCATTCTTCTGCATGTGGCTATCCAATTTTCCCAGTCCCGTTTATTGAATAGGGCTTGTTCCCCCCAATGTATGTTGTTGTCTGCTTTGTCAAAGATCCGTTGGCTATCAATAGGTGGCTTTATGTCTGGGTTTCCTATTTTGTTCCATTGGTCTATGTCTCAAGATATCACCTTACCCCTGCTAGAATGGATTTTATTAAAAAGTTCAAAAGTAATAGATGCTGGCATGGATGCAGAGGGAAAGGAATATTGGTGAGACTGCAAATTAGTATGACCTCTATGGAAAAGAGTATGGATATTTCTCAAAGAACTAAAAGTAGACAGCAATCCCAAAGGAAAAGAAGTCTTTCAATAAAAAAGAAAAGAGAAAAGTCTTTCAATCAAAAAGAAAAGAGAAACCTGCACTCTCATGTTTATTGCAGTATAATTCACAATTGTAAAGATATGGAATCAATTCAAGGGCCATTCACTTCCTGAGTGCATTAACAAAATGTGATGTGTGTTCAGATGATGGAGTACCACTCAGCCAGAAAAAAGGATGAGTTTGCAGCTTTTGCAAAAATTGGAATGGAAGTACAGATCATCCTCCTAGGTGAAGTATCTCAAGATTGAAAGATCAAACACCACATGGACTCATTATTAAATTAGAACTAACCAATGAGGGCACAGGTGCACAGAGGGACATAAAACTCAGTGGAAATCAATGTGGGAGGGAGAGGGAAGGGGCAAAAACCTACCTAATGAGTACAATAAATGCTATTTGGGTGATGGGTACTCCTATAACCATGACTCAAGCATGAAAAAAGCAAACCATGTAACCAAAACATTTGTACCCTCTTCACAGTGTGTAATTAAAAAGCATTATCGTTTGTTACATAACTAGGTGCAATTCAAATTTATAGCAATATCCACTCATGACTTGCATAAAACTTACATATAACTATAGTCCTGAATACCCAAGAATATGGAATTGTTACATTATAATACATACACACAACACAATACCGTCAGGCTAATAAACAATCACATTCTTCATAATATTTGATAACATGAAAATGTTCACATGTTGTTGTTAAGTAAAAAAAGGTTATAATGGCTTTGATTCAAGTTGATAAATAAAATATGTGTGTGTGTGTGTGTGTGTGTGTATAAAGACAAAGATATTGAGTAGCAAAAACATATTTCAAAATATTAGTGATTCATCTGTGAAATTAGAGATTTCTAGTATTTTTTCATTGTTTTTCAAGTGATCTACAGTAAATGCTTATTTATCATCCTTAATAATCAATCTAATATTATCAAACATTTAATCTGAGCTCAAAACATATTTTCTGAGCTCGAGTCTGGAGCTCAAATATGAGTTTGGAAGCTGACAGCCAGGAAGAGTTAGCTATTGAAGCTACTAACTGTGCTGGATGAGATTGAGTGCCTAGGGAATGCACATTTCTAAAAATCTGCTATTAAATTACGGCATTCAATTATCCTGAGTAAATCCCCATTAAAAATTGAATAAGGACACCAAAGAAATGAATAATACAGTAAATGTACAACAATTAGATATATATCAAACTCTATATACCCCTAAAAGGCATTACATCTCCTTTAAAGACACTGTAATCTTATGAAAAGGGCAGTGGCCTTTGGCATCACACACACCCAATTCTGAGTTCCAGCACTGTCACGTACTCAAGATGGGATCAGGCAAGTCATTTAACTTTAAGTCTATTTTTCCACCAGAAAAAAAAGGGTAGCTGATAACTAACTTTTACTCACTGGGTTGCTACAGGGATTAAATGAGATAAATGCTGAAAGCATTTTTATATGACAGGTCCTTGAAAATCATTAACTCTTTCCTCCTCCCACTCTATTCCACCTGTCATGTCCACAGAAAATACAAAAACAACGACATTGAACCATGTGAAGAACAGAAATAAACAAATAGTTTTAAAGCACCAAAATGGTATAGACTATTTTCTCATGATCCGGCTCAATAAAATCAAATACTTTACATGTCAGAAACCACAAAAACCCATCGACACTCTTCCCACCATGATAATTATATCAAAGAAGAATTTAAGATTGCTAATATAGAATGTGTAGAAACTCATTTAAATAAAAACATTACAGATCTGATCATATGAGATACAGGTAGAAGAAATTTTAGAAATATATTTCAACATAGTATGGGACATGTCCAGTAATTTGTTTCACACACACACACACACACAAAAGGCTTCCTATCTATGCTACCTATTCTTCCGTATGTAAATGTGTTTATGATGTAGTTGGTCCCAGTGTGAGGTCTTTAAAATTTAGAAATTTGAGCTGACTACTGAAGATCATAAAAACATTCCAGCAATCCATGGTGACTAGATACCAATACTTCTAGAAATGCTCATTTTTACATGAGGATAAAATGATTTAGACAGTAGAAAAATACGTCCATGACAAATCTCAGAGCTGATTTTTCTGGCAAACCATATAAAATTTAAAATTCCAGGCAAACCTAATAGGAAAAAGACCAAAATTAAAATAAGAATGTTGAAATAAATGATATTTTTTAAAGAATTATGATATATACCTTATCAATTTTAATGACTCAAACAATGGAGAATTCCTATAAAAATTTGTAAAAGCTTACACAAGTTGAAAAATCTATTCAGGCATATATGTATGTATAAAAAATTATGAAATATTTTATCAAAAATCACCATCTAAAATATACTGAATACTGAGAGATTTACTAATGAATTATTTCAAATATCATAGTATATATTATTTCCATATTAGATACTTCATTTTAGAACATAGAAATATAGTGGAGAACTACTTAATTTATTCAATTAATATAAGAGGATAAAACCCCCAAAATATCAAACTGAGGTATATCTGCGTGATGTATTAACATTAATAATACAGCAGATAGAGAAATCTAAACACAACATTAAATATTAAAAAGTTGAAGTCATATAATTGTCATGATGATTAATTGTTTGAAAACAAGTATTTCTAGCAGCTGGAATTGGCAATTAGTACACTCTGGGGAATTTTTAAAAATTGTTTTGAGTCTTTTTACTTTTTTTCTTGTTTAAATGTTGGGGGATTTTATTTGTTTTTTCCAGTTCATAATGTATTTCATTCTTCTTTATAACCAACTTTTTTTTTTTATCGTTTCAGGTTAATTGAGGGTACAATAGATTACAATGTTTGCATTTGTTAGGTCAAGGCCCTCTTTGTGTGCTGCCCCCAGGAGTCGTGCCATACTTTTGAAATTCATTTCTTCTCTGTGCTGTTTATGATAATGAAAAGTTAGAGACAATAAAAAGGTCCAAGAGTAGAAGGCTAAGTAAAGTGTGGCCCGCTGGAATAGGCTTTGGGAATGACCTGTGTATAGTCATTAGTAATGAGCTTGGAGGAATTCCCCAGTGCTATGGGATGACGTTCAGGTAAATAAACCAAGTTCTACATATGATACACATGGTCAGTTCATCTTTATAAACCTGAAGAAGAGTCCACTCGGCGCCTGTGGCTCAGCAGGCTAAGGCGCCAGCCACATACACCTGAGCTGGCAGGTTCGAATCCAGCCTGAGCCCACCAAACAACAATGATGGCTGCAACAAAAAATAGCTGGGCGTTGTGGCAGGAGACTCGCTTGAGCCCAGGAGTTGGAGGTTGCTGTGAGCTGTGATGCCACGGCACTCTACCCAGGGCAATCACTTGAGGCTCTGCCTCAAAAAAAACAAAAAATGAAAAAGACTTTATATGAGTGTTAGAAAGAAATTGTATTAACAGTGATACACTTTAAGTGGATTAAATGATGGGTATTCATTCTTGTTTGTTGCGACCACTTTGGTTTTTGTGTGTTGAGAAAACAGGATTAAAATGTATGAAAAGAAGGCATCTAGAAAATTATGTTACCCTTGTTCATTCTTTAGAAGGTTTTTGTTTCTAGTCCTTATCTTAAACATTGTTATTGTTATTAAATTTTAAGCCTTTTGAATTCTGTGAGGGCAAAAAGTGGAAACCTAATAAACATATGTATATGTAAAAAATAAAAAAAGAAAATTATGTTTTTCTAGACCTTAAGATTTCTTAAGTATTTTAAAATTCAGTTAATTTTTAATGAATTATGTCTCTTCTTCTTCAGCAATGTTTCCATTAATTTATCAGCAATTTCTTCTTTTAATCACGCTCAATGAAAACATACTATGTATTTTATCACTTTGTGTCAAACCAGTGTCATTTTTTAAAAATCATTGACTAAAATAGATCCAGAGTTGACCAGTGAAACTAGTAGGAAATCCTGCTTAAAATGAGAGCAATGGGGTAAATTTATTGTGAGGCCAATTTTATTTTTATGAAAATGTTATTGTGTCCAATTTGTTTCTCATCAAATTGCTTTCAACCAAATACTATGCCATGGGGATAAAGAAGATTCTACCCCAGGAATGTAAAGATGCTGCAATATTAAGAGAGCTATTAAAATAATTATCACATACATAAGATAGATTTAAAAATAACTTTCCATATTTGATGATAACTAAATACATAATTCAGGTGGTTTTCGCTGGTATTGTTGTTGTTATTAAAACAGTTTCACTCTGTTGCCTTGGGTAGAGTGCAGTAGCATCATCAAGCAATGCTTTTGTCTTAGCCTCCTGAGCAGCTGGGACTACAGGCACCTGCCACAAAACCCAGTTAGTTTTTCTATTTTTAGTAGAGATAGGGTCTCATAGGGTCTCACTCTTGCTCAGGCTGGTCCTGTACTCCTGAGCACAAGCAATCCACCTGACTCCACCTCTCAGACTGCTAAAATTATAGGCGTGAGTCACTGAACTTGGCCTCATACTTCAAATTTTAAAAACGTTCATGGGAGTAGAAGAATTTCTATTCTGGCTTGGCCCCCATAGCTCAGTGGTTAGGGCACCGGCCACATACATCAGGGCTGCCAGGTTCAAACCCAGCCTGGGCTTGCTAAACAACAACTACTACAACAAAATATAGGCAGGTGTTGTGGCAGGAGCTGTAGTCCCAGCTACTTGAGAGACTGAGGCAAGAGAATCGCTTAAGTCAAAGAGTTTGAGGTTGCTGTGACGCCACAGCGCTCTACCAAAGGTGACAGAGTGAGACTGTGTCTCAAAAAAAAAAAAAAAGAAAGAAAGAAAGAAAGAAAATACATTCTAAACAAAAAAATTCAACAATAAAAATTTTAAAGGCATTTTCAACCAATGAAGTACTTACCTTTTGCATTGCCATGCATCAGGAAAAAATTAGAAAACCAAATTTGGAAAAAGAAGGAACAGTACTGGATTCATTAACGGAGTACATAAATGTATATCAAAAGTAGCTATCTGAACTTATTTTAAAAACAAAACAAAACATTAGAGCAGAGTGTGGACTGCCAGCTAGTCCCTTTGGGCTGGGGTTTATACTGACAATGTACATGTAGCTATGTTACAGGAAAGTACATAAAAGTCAATATATTCTTCATTTTCTACATACTTGGCTGAAACATGTTCATATATTGGAAACCAAAAGATTCACCTCATGATAATAGAAAATTATCAAAAATTATAGAAAACTATTTTAGGAATAAATTTTAGAAATACATGTGTCATCATAAAGTAATCCACAATATATTTAAGACGTATGATTTCTGCTGCATGGGAAATCGAGTATTTAATAACTATTCTTAAAGCAAGTTATAAAGTTAATTAAGCTTTACACAAAATTCTAGGAGGATTGTTAAAACATAGAAGAACATGTCTGAAGTTCATAAGAGTACACAGAAAATAATATTAAAGAATTTCTTCAAGAAAATGAGAAGAAATTGGCCTACATATGAAATACATAAGACCACAATAATTAAAAGAGTGATTTATTTAAAAATTTTGATTTGCAGCTAATTTCATAAGCCTGTAGTTAACTCTGACTCAATTTTTATCCCAAATAGTATAGTTTCAAAGGATACCTCTAGTGGCAAAATCTTCTCCACATTTATTAATAATATTTATCAGTGAATGCTTATTCTTCTTATAAACATTTTGCTAGAGTGGTCAGTGTGCATTGTTTGAGAATGATGAGAAATTTTGAAGACCTTATTGCACTACTTGAGAATGTTTCCTGATAGGAATACTACTGAACATTTTCCAAATATTCGAAAGCTACTATCTCTCTAAGCTGTACAACCAACCCTAGATGATGTGGCAAAAGAAAAACACCTTTAAATTTTTAAATATATTAAAGGCATTTGTTTGTAAAACATTTTTAGAAATTCACTGGGAACCAGGGCCATGTGGAGGACTGACTAAACATAATTATTCATCCTTGGCCCTTCTATTTGCACTATTTCATATTTCAGTCCTTCTGCAAAAGGAGGGGCAGGAGAGAGGAATGGAAAGTCAGCAAGAGAAATCTCAATGCCACCGTCCCAGCCAAAGAAAGGGAACCAAGTGGAAGTGCCGTCATGAAAGCCAAGAGAGAACGAGAAATATAAATTGTTGAATAGCGCAGGAAAGAGGGAAAGGAAAAAGATTAACAAAAGTGAGAACAAGAATGAAGATAGTACTTTTCCTAGAAAACTAGACACTTGAATTCTCTATTAACCCAATATAAAGCTTTTTTTTTTAATTCTTTTCTTTCTTCTTTTTCTTTCCTTTCTTTCTTCCCTCCCACCCCCCGTAGGAGACAGAATCTCATCATGTTGCCCAGATTGGATTACAGTGCTACCCATAGGCGTAATCATAGCACACTGCAGCCTCCAGCTCCTGGTCTCAAGGTATCCCGTGCCCCAGCCTCTCCACAGGCTACGACTGTAGGCGCGCAGTACCACATCTTGCTTCCCAATAAAAGTCTTAAACTCACTTGAAAGTGAAAATATGGAAATAATCCTTTTGTGGTGACAATCACTTTGCACTTCAAAAGTCATTAATTAAGTTTAATTTATACACATGTTCTAAATGCTCACATTCCTACTTCATCTATCAATTCATGTGGTAGTTTACATAGCCATGAAATTATAGAGTTAGATGTATATAGACCATCAGACTTTCAAATACTACAGACAGTGCTAACCCTCCATCATTCCTTAGACAAAGGAGCCTATTTCAATTGCAACAATGTTTTTTGCCTTTATTTGAAGATTTGTGAGTGATATTTCAAAACCCCTTTTTAAAAAGATCTGTGAGAATTACCTGGAAGTGAAATTATCTACTTCAATAAGATTCAGACTAACAACATTCCATCCAACCACCAAGTAGGCTGAAGGGACTAAGAAATATTGGAAAATGGAAAGCGTTCGCCCAAAACACATTTCTCTACATTCTTTCTCCTGCCAACTTAGCTTATTCCAAACCACCTCCTATTTCACCAGTCATGATCTGGACCTGCCTTCTTGGTTTACGCAGGAAAAAAACCTTAGGACTCATTGACTTTCTCTATTGTTTGTTTTCTGTTTCAGAGATTTCTGCTTTTATCATTCATATTACCTTCCTTCTCCTTACTTTAGATTCAATATGATCTTTACCTACACTCTTAAGGTGAAAGCCTATATAATGTATTTGTATACGTGTTTCTTTTATACTATGACCCTTTAAAGGCTCTAGATTTAACACTAAACATTGCTTTAGCAGCATTCCACACATTAGAATATTTTGGGTTTTCTGTTGTAGTTAGTTGAGATTTTTTGACACTGCCCCCTGTAATTTTTTGTTTGGTCCATTGGTTATTTAGAAATGTGTTGTTCGATTTGCAAATAATTGAGGGGATTACAGTTACATGTGTTATTGAATTCCATTTTAATTTCCTTGTGGTCATTATGTGTTTTTATTATTTCAATATAATGATTCTCTTTCACAACTGTCAGTTTTGCTTCAGGTATTTTGAAGCTCTGTTATTAGTTACATACACATTGAAGAGGATCGTATTTTCTTGATGAATTGACTCCCTTTTCACTATGGAATGCCCTTCTATAGCTAGCAATATTTTTTGTTCTGAAGTAGATTTTTATCTATAATATAGCTTTCCAGTTTTCTTACAAGTTTGCATGATAAAGGTGATTCCATTTTTTACCTTTAACCTACTGTTTGATTTAGTTATTCTTTGATTTTAAATTTTTTCATTTTTATTTTTCATTTTTTGAGATAGAGTCTCACACTGTCATCCTGGGTAGAGTGCTGTGGTATCAGAGCTCACAGCATGATTGGGTTCAAGCATTCCTCTTGCCTCAGCCTTCTGAGTAGCTGAGACTACAGGTGCCTGCTATGACATCCGACTAGATTTCTATTTTTTTTTAATAGAGATGAGGTCTCGCTTCACTTAGTCAGACTGGTATTGAACTCTTGAGCTCAAGCAATCCACCTGTCTATGCCTGCTAGAGTGCTAGGATTCAGTGATGAGCCACTACGCCCCGGCCTAATTTTTATTTCTTTTAGAAACAGGGTCTCACTTTTTCACCCAGGCTGGAGTGCGGTGACCCCAAAACAGGTCAGTGCAGCCTTGAAGTCCCAGGCTCAAACAACCCACCTGCCTCAATCTCCCGAGTAGCGGGGACTACAGGTGCATGCCATGGTGCCTGGCCAATCTTTATTATTATTTATTATTATTGTTAACTTTTTGTAGAGACAAAAAATCACTTGCTGACATTATTAAAATCTAGGATAAGAACATATCATCTATCCATGAAATTGTGAAGAAGGAAAAAAAATTGGTGTTAGTTTCCTACCTACTTTCCTTTTTTAATTAGCAAAGGGTGAAAGTTGATTGAATTTAAGAGAAAAACAATTGGACATTTTTTTTTGCGTTCTGTCTAACATAGATTTGACCCCGTGTGAAAATAATTTCAACAATGAGAATTAACTGAAAGCCTACAGGTAATGAAGTAGCACTATCAAAAATGTAAACTGCATTTTTGCTGTTCCTGGAAGCCAAGTTGAAGATAAAACGTGAATGACAGGAAAGAAACAATCACTCTCTTTCCCCCCATCAGCCTAAGGTTTACACTTATGAAAAGAAGGCATCCATCCAGGGAAACTTGGTCCTTGCAGAAAAGGTTGACTTTACAAAAGGAACAAAAGAGGGGAGATTTCTAGTTTCAGAACAGCATTTTAGAAAATTTTGAAGAGACTATAGAACAGTTGAACAGGAGAGGTAACACATTATCAGTAACTATAATATTTGGGGTACTCAATCTAACTGGCACATTGCAATTTGCTAATTTTTCAAAAGTATGACTTTATTATCCCAGTTAGGACATATTCTATTTTATACCCAGAGCAAGACGTACAGTAGGACTTCAAATACTAGTCCACTTTCTCAGCCTGCTGTTCTTTTCGTTGAAGTTATTTATTTGCTCCTGAATTTTTGTTCTTCTAGAGATCCTTGTCTTTCTCTCATCTGTTACTTATGGGGAGAATTGATCAAGAGAACTTGAACAGGCCTTATGACTCAGACCCTTAAGAGAAAAGCTTAGTGAAAAGTTTAGAACGCTGTGCTCTAGCAGAAATATGTTTGTTTCTTTTCGCCTATCTTTGGCTGCGTGGGGGAGAGGCGATGGCACTGGCTCAATTGCTAACCCCGGCAACAGTGAATCAGGACTCACCCAATTGTTCTTCAGAGCAGGGGCTGTACCTTTATAATCTAGCCTCTTCAATGACCCTTAAGAGCAAGGACAGAGCTGACTACATTTTCTGAGAAGATTAAAAATGAAATCTATTATCGGTAAGAGCAGTCTATAACACACAGATTCCCTGTTTCATCAAACGGTTAATAGAAGAGATTTATTACAGATGGAATTAAGACCACCTGCTTCTCCACTTTGCCGTATTTTACTGATAATGATAATAGCAATGAATTTGGAAGTGGGAGTTATTAAAACCTCCCTTTTGTTGAGAATAAATAGTTCCTACACCGCAAGTCTTTAAAACCTAACATTTGAACCTAACATTTTCTTCTTCAATCCTGCCTGCTTAATTTAAAAATCTGAAAACACCTCTTTCCTCTGTGTTTTCTTCTGTATTCCCTGCACCTGTTGTTACAACTGACATTTTATAACACGAGGCCTCCAATGTATGTCAGTCTCCTTCACAGATCTACACTGTTTGCATTCATTTATTCACGTGATAAATATTTACTGAGTCTCTTCTGTGCCAGCCAGGCTTCAAGGTGCTCTGGACACAGCATTGGTCCAAACAGACAAGATCGTCCTTCTCATGGAGTCTGCATGCACAAATGAGCAAACAAATAAATACAAAATCCCATTTATAGTAATAATAGGTGCCACAGACATAATAAAGATGGCGATACTAGCGAGGGTAACTGGAGCCACTTTAGATTGAATAGCCCGCCCGTGAATTTTATGATAAAGACCCGAATGAAATGCAAAAATTAATAACCGCGAGAAGATTTCGGGAGACGGTACAAGTAGAAAGGCCCTGAACTGGGTTGGACCTGAGTAAGACTCATTCACAGAGGGCGGCCGAGAACATCTCACGTGAGAGAGGAAGGTAGTGACAAAGAGTTTGGATTTTTTTTCCCTAAATTCTGTTGAGAATTCTGTGAATTCTCAACTCTGGCCTCTTCATAGACTTCAAATTGTGTAAAAACAAGTATTTTTTCCCTTTCTTTTCTTTTTTTTTTTTTTTTTGAGACAGAGTCTCAAGCTGTTGCCCTGGGTAGAGTGCCATGGCGTCACAGCTCACAGCAACCTTAAACTCTTGGGCTTCAGTGATTCTCCTGCCTCAGCCTCCCAAGTAGCTGGGACTACAGGCGCCCACCACAATGCCCAGCTATGTTTTTGTTGCAGTTGTCATTATTGTTTTAGCTGTCCTGGGCTGAGCTCATATGCACCAGCCTGGGTGTATGTGGCTAGTGCCCTACCCACTGAGCTATGGGCAACGCCCTAAAAGCAAGTATTAAAACTAAGATATACGTAAAAGAGTTGTTAACGTTGAGCTGGGAGCTCTTTGTGAAGTTTTGACCTGGAATAATAGCAGCAAAGAGAAAGAAGTGGGCAGAGGTACAGGGCATATTTCAGAGGTCAGCATGAAGAACTGGCTGACATATTACATATGACCCAAGTGAATGAAAGAGCGGGTCAGGGCGACCCCCAAGGTTGGGGCTTGAGCCCCTAAGTGGATGGTGGTACAATTTAATTAGATACAGAAGACGTAGAAGAAAAGTTTGGGTAAGGAATGTTGAGCTGGTAGTTGAATACACATATGTGGAAATTAAATAGGCATTTACCGAATCTTTTGAAGACAGAAACAACATTTTTTTCACTATCCTTTGTACTAAATGTATTATAAGGAGAAACGTCTGGTAGAAGCTAATAATGGTCTGTAAACATATGCCATTAACATTTTTGAAATGAAATATCATTTTCCTCTGACGGTAAAGTGGAGGGAAAAAAATCTCTAGTCATAGACTGGGGCTTTGTCTTTTTATATTTGTATTTCACGTATCTTGAACTGTTCTTGGAACCTGAATTTTCTTAACTTACTTATTGGTAGATAATTTAATTCAGCATTACCCTACCTAGAGACATTCTCCTCCTTCACCCCTTACCCTGCTTGCTCCAACACTTCTAAACAGGATCTCAGGCACCTTCCTGGATCTCAGAGAGAAAGCTGTGTGAGTGACCCCATACTGTGTCACCATCCAACCAGCTGCCCAACTTAAGCTTGTGTCACCTTCACCTTGGAGAGAAAGGTAAGAGGTGATTGTTACTGCCCAGCATGTGATAAACAGCAGCCCCCCTAAAGAACTCAGGTTTTTTCTCAGCCTGTTTTAGCTTTAGTCCCCCACATACTCCCCCTGGTTAATTTCAAAAGCAGGTTTCAGAATAGAACAGGGAAGTTCTCCGAGTCCCCCAACTCCCTAACAATGGTAGCAATGGCTAAACACAATGATGAGAAACTTACCCCAACCCCCCTAGCAATGGGCAAAAAAACATTTGTACCTGTATGAAGTTTCCAGGTTACTGTATTTCCAAAGCTGTTTCTATGCCAACCGTTAGAATGTATGCCATGCAGTCACCACACTGTAGCCCCCTGACTGTAACCCTGCCTCCCACCAGCTAACAGCCCCATCTTGCTTTTGTTTTTGCTTGCTTGCATGGCAACGAAAAGGGTATAAAAGGCTCCCTGCTTTTCTCTCTGGGGTCGTTTGCCTTTTTAGCAGTGGCCCCCTGCGCAGGAGTAAATAAAATCATCTCTGATTTGTACCCAAAGTGGGGGTCCGTATTTTTCTTATAGGTGGCTATAGTTACGACAAGCAAACTTTAGGAACTGGGCAATCCAGTTTATAGCCTGAGCCTTCATGTAACCTTCACCTAGAGAAATCTGAATTCAGAAGAAAGTAAGCTCTTTCAAAGGCCAGTTGCAGAAGAAACTCCCTCACAAATATCAGGCTATTTGTACATGCATCCTAAAATGACCTAATATTTATCTTTACCCAAATATCACCAACAGTTCGACGATTCAGAGGTGAAGGCAAAACATTTTTTAATTATGTCTTTCTAAGTTCTGCAGAAGATACTGAGTTTGCCATGTACCTCTATGTTAGGTAAAATAATTTTTTTAAAAAAAATAGCACTTTCAAGCAGGCAGTCTCGTGCTAAAAACCATTTTGTGAAAAATGAAACAAAATGCTAGGAAACTTGCCCTGACCACATCTTTATCTTTCAGGAGTGGTTGTGGTGTGTGTGGAGAGGTGACAGAAAGTGCTTAGGTGACCTCCGTGTTAGCAACACATAGTTCAGGCAGCTGTGGGTGGCTTGAAGAGTGAGTGCAACAAAGCGCTTACTAGACCTCAGAAAAATACCCATGATGCTTTAATCATGAACTTCTTCTGTTTTCAGTTTCAACAAAAAGTGATGACTAGTAAATATTTTGGAAGTCGAGGCAAAAAATAAAATACTCTGGATTGGGTTTCATCCTGCACATAACAGCTCCAAGGCCAGAATGTTGAAATTTTTTAACAAATTAACAACAGACCTCACCTGGGTTTATTACTGAGATTACGTTATTATGTGAATAACATTATTGGATAAACAAGTAATTACAGAAGTTACTTATTTGGTTATTTTTGTAATTCTCATCAAGGTACAAAAAATGAGTTATTAATTTTTTTTTTTTTAAACAGAGCCTCAAGCTGTCACCCTGGATAGAGTGCTGTGGCATCACAGCTCACAGCAACCTCCAATTCCTGGGCTCAAGCGAGTCTCCTGCCTCTGCCTCCCAAACAGCTGGGACTACAGGCGCCCGCCACAATACCCGGTCATTTTTTGGTTGCAGCCGTCATTGTTTGGCAGGCCCAGGCTGGATTCAAACCCACCAGCTCAGGTGTATGTGGCTGGCGCCTTAGCCTATTGAGCCACAGGCGCTGAGCCAGAGTTATTAATTTTTTTAATGGCCAGAAAACAAGTCATGCACTCGCAATAATTATTTGTAGTTGTTGCATTAATGTTGGGGTCCAGAATAGTGCTTAAAAGTAGTGAACACAGTAAAAGTAAGTACAGCTTCAAATACATCACATTATGGAGGAAGAGTTGGGCAGAAGCAGAGTGTGTACAGGCAGTCCCCTTGGGTTAAAAATGAGATAGCGTCTTTAGGTTTGAAATTGTATGTAAGTTGGAACAGGCAGTTTGCCTATTACCTGTAGTAGCCTCCATTTGTGAGTGGAACACCAGTGGGATGTTTGTAACTCTGGGACTTACTGTACTAGCCTCTGTTCATAAGTGAAAGTTGTACGTAAGTCTTAAGTCTGATGTCTTAACTTGGGGACTGCCTATACTGGTTGGGAGGGGTCTGGGAGGTCAGCACTGTGCTCGGTCTCAGAGGCTCCTTCTCAAGCCAAGTCCTTATGGATGAAACAGACTGAAATAATGTTCATAGAAAAATCTCTGTGATATTTATAAATAAAGCCTCCTTGGTTGACTCTTAAGCAGGTTTGCCTCTACTTACAAAATCTCCTTAGAAATAATCAGGCTGTCTAGTTCCAGATCTGAGTGGAAATGTTTTCAATTTTTCTTTGACTCCACTGCTATTCAACATAGTAATGGAAGTCTTAGTGATTGCAATCAGGCAAGAGAAAGCAATGGAGGGTATCCAAATGGGGTCAGAGGAGATAAAACTCTCACTCTTCACAGATGATATGATCTTATACCTAAAAACCCCCAGGGACTCAACTATAAAACTCTTAGAAGTGATCAAAGGATACTAAATCAATACTTACAAATCAGTAGCCTTTATGTATGCCAACAATAGTCAAGCTGAAAATATAGTCAAGGACTCTATTCCTTTTACAGTAGTGTCAAAGAAGATGAAATATCTGGGAATTTACCTAACAAAGGACATGAAAGAGCTCTATAAAGACTCTGAGAAAAGAGATAGCTGAAGATGTTAACAAATGGAAAAATATACCAAGCTCATGGCTGGGAAGGATTAACATGTTTAAAATGTCCATACTACCCAAAGCCATCTATAGAGTTAATGCAATCCCTGTTAAAGCACCATTGTCATACTTTAAACATCTTGAAAAAATAGTGCTTCATTTTATATAGAATGATAAAAAATTTCAAATAGCAAAGACATTACTCAGAAATAAAAACAAATCAGGAAGTATCATGTTACCAGACTTCAGACTATGCTATAAATTTATAGTGATCAAAACAGCATGATACTGGCACGAAAACAGAGAAGTTGATATATGGAACAGAACAGGGAACCAAGAGATGAACCAAGCTACTTACCATCATTTGATCTTTGATAAGTCTATCGAAAGCATTAATTGGGGAAAAGACCCCCTGTTTAACAAATGGTGCTGGGTGAACTGGTTGGCGACCTGGATCCCCATCTTTCACCATTAACAAAAATTGATTCTCCCTGGACAAAAGATTTAAACTTAAGACATAAAAATATAAAAATACTAAGAGAGAGTGCAGGGAAAGTGCTTGAAGACATTGGCCTGGGAGAACATTTTATAAGGAGGACACCCCAGGCAATTGAAGCAACACCAAAAATATTTTACTGGGATCTGATGAAACTACAAAGCATCTGCACAGCCAAGAACACAGTAAGTAAAGCAAGAACACAGCCCTCAGAATGGGAGAAGATAGTTTCAGGTCGTGTTTCTGACAAAAGTTTGATAACTAGAATCCACAGAGAACTCAAACTAATTAATAAGAAAAGAACAAGTGATCCCATTTCATTGTGGGCAAGAGACTTGAACAGAAGCTTCTCTGAAGAAGACAGGTGCATGGCCTACTAACACATGAAAAAATGCTCATCATGTTTAATCATCAGAGAAATGCAAACCAAAACCACTTTGAGATATCATCTAACTCCAGTAAGATTAGCCCACATGACAAAATCCCAAAACTTCAGATGTTGGTGTGGATGTGCAGAGAAGGGAACACTTCTGCATTACTGGTGGGAATGCAAGCTAATACATTCCTTTTGGAAAGAAGTTTGGAGAACACTTAGGGAACTAAAAGCAGACCTGCCAATTGATCCTGCAATTCCTCTACTAGGCATATACCCATATGACCAAAACTCATTTTACAACAAAGATAGTTGCACCAGAATGTTTATTGTAGTCCAATTCATAATTGCCAAGTCATGGAAGCAAACCAAGTGCCCATAGACCCATGAATGGATTAACAAATTGTGGTACATGTATACTATGGAATACTATACAGCCATAAAAAAGATGGAGACTTTATGTCTTTTATGTTTACCTGGATGGAGTTAGAACATATTCTTCTTAGTAAAGTATCTCAAGAATGAAAGGAAAATTATCCAATGTATTCAATACTATTATAAAACCAATATATAATCACCTACACTTTCATACAAAAGATAAAAGACAACTATAGTTCAGAAAGAGTGGGGGAAGGAGGGAGAGGGAAGGGGAGGGCGGAAGCCAGGATGAGGGAGGGTATTTGGTGGAATCTCACCTAATGGGCACAATGCAAGGGTACATATCAAAACTATTAAGAGTAGAGTATAAATGTCTTAACACAACAAATAAGTGAGGTGAAGTGTACATTAACCAAGTTTGATATAAGCATTCCAAATTGTACATAAAATCAGCACATTTTATCCCATAAATGCATTAGTGTGCACAGTTATGATTTAATTTAAAAAAAAAAGAAAGAAAGAACCAGGCTGAATTAAAACCATGAGAGGAGCTGAAGGAAGAGGTGTTTTCTTTCCTCCTCAGCATAGCTGTAGAGAAGTATGCTGGCAGGGCAAGATGCGTCGGGCTTGTCAACAAGAAGCGAGAACAACAGATGGAGGTAACTCAGGAATGGGGCACTGGGGAGCCCTTTGCATCTGGAGACTGGGAAAACATCAGTATAGACACCACCACATCAACTGGATGTGGATGAGAAAAGGCAGCTGGGAGAACACGTTTGGAAACATTCATGTTACACTGTGCAGTAGTTGGCAGAAATGGTTAACAATATTTAGGGCGTATGGGGGAGAAACTAAAAGGCTCAATAGCATTAGCCAGAAAACCCTAAATTAGTTAACAGTTACTTGTTATTCTAAGAATCAATTAAAATGGTAACCTTAAGGCTTTGTAGAGGGTTATTCTTGTTCCTCAACATATGACAATATTGAAATACTGAATGAATGGTAAGCAACTGCTTTCATTAATAATGATGAAATTACCAGTAACCCACACTTTGCCATAACATCTGTAATAATACAAATTCCAGAATGGTGACCGTGTATATGGAAGTTGAAGCACACTAAACCAACCTGCAAGCTTTCCTTTCACTTTGCATTCAACTATGAGACTACCCTTTACACTCAGAGAAAATGCAAGGAGCAGGCGGAAGAGAGGCAAGGCAGCTATTTATCTTACAGAATTTGCAGATTCTGGCATGCTCCTGATCAAAGGCCCTGATAAGCAGATGCAAATGATTATCCTCCACAAATGATAAATGTCTCCCTGTTATTATGAGTTTCTGTACAGATTTGAGGAGCTTGTGATAAAAACAACCCTTCTACCAAGAATGCCTATACAACTGAATACGCTGTAAAAATAATTTGTTTAGAGACATACTGAGGCAAAGAAGATTAGAAAGATCAAAGGGAGATGAGCTGATGGCCTGTAGCTTCTTTTTCCCCGAGACACGGCTGATTCTGTGGGCAAGAAGAAAGAATAATCATTGGGGGATTGTCCTAGAAGGAACACCAATTCTGGGGAAAGCAAAATATCCATGCTGTGTCAGTCCCATCAGCCTAGAGGGATCGAACTGGAGATTTAAGATGCATCGAACAAATAGCCATTTTGTCTTCAAGACACTTGCAAAATTGGGTGCAGGTAGGAAGCAAAACAGTTAAGCAACCTGAGGAAAGAATCCAAGACTCATTGTGAGAGGGCTCCTTGTATACACCACTTAGCCAGGGACAAGTCCGGGAGAGAGAAACAGCTTGGAATCATAAGACGATCCAGAAGTAGAGCCTTACCAAAATTTCTATAGTGGCTGGACTCACCCAGGCCCTCATGGAATTAAAATAATCATCTAAGAAAAGAAAGAGGATTTCTATATTATCAAGAGACTTTACAACTTTGTTGCCAAAAGATGAAAACTAAAATAACCAAAACCAACAATACAAAAAATAGACACTAGAAACAGACTTACTGGTGATTTAAATACTGATGTTAACCAACAAGAATATTAAAATAACCATGTTTAACATATCAAATAAAATAAAACCTCCATAGGTACCCACCTCCCTACACTGACCACCTGCTTAAGTTGGCTTAATTTTCGCAGACCGGACATGCACTCAATGTGCATAGAACTACAGTGGGTCTGGTTCCTTATGTTGACCACCTCCATATGTTCAGTTTGTTATATTTTCTTGGGCAGTCAACTTCTACTGTATAGGCAAATGCAAAGAACATAAGTAAAAAGATGGATAATTTCACCAGAAAAATGAGAAGAAAACAGAAGTAATGAAGATTCCAAAAATGAAATGGGCAATATCTAAAATGTATTTAATGATGGATTGAAGAAGAAAAAAATGACACAGAGTTTTTTCTGAATTGGTGAGGATATTAACCCCAGATTGCTCTGTAAATATCCATGAACCTCAACAGGACAAGTACAAAGAGTCCTACTTAGCATAACATAATAAACCTACTGAGAGAGCAAGGTGGTATTCCAGGGAGGGGAGAGACAGAAGCAGATAGACAGACAGGCAGACACAAAGAGGTATTTTTAAAGCAGAAAGAGGGGGAAAGATATATTACTTTCAACAAAGAAATAGTAACACTTGTAGTTGAATTCCCAATAAAAATATGGAAGCCCAAGGTACAGTGCAATATCACGAATACAATGTTTAGTGTGCTACAAAAACGAATCACAAAATTTTATAACCAACTAAAGTATTCCTCAAAAACAAAAGTAAAATAAGGATGTTTTCAGACAAACAATATATAAAACATTTTGCTAAGAAAAACTGTACTAAAAGAAAAAATGATTCATATTAAAAGCTTTTAAAAGCTAAAATATAATTAAAATAAAAAACAAATATTGGATGCTTACATGAGATTCATCTTTAATGTAGGAAACAAAATATTTAATAGTAAAAGGATGGAAGATATATACCATGACAATACTAATCAAAAGAAATATTCTATTTTATTCTAATGTCAAGGCATATTTTAATGCAGAAAGCATTTCTAGAAATAAAAAGGAGTATTTCAAAATGCTGGGAGTAAGTATCAAGCTAACAAGAAATTATAACAATTGAAAATCAATATGTACTCAATAAAACAATTTTAAAAAACTGGTAAATTAAGACAGAGTAGATAGGCTCAGCACCCGTAGCACAGTGGTTACAGTGGTTACGCCAGCCACATACACCGAGGGTGGTGGATTGGAACCCTTCCCAGGCCAGCTAAAGAACTGCAACAAAAATATAGCCGGGAGTTGTGTTGGGCGCGTGTAGTCCCAGCTACTTGGGAGGCTGAGGAAGAGAATCTTTTCAGTTCAAGAGATTGCTGTGAGGTTGCTGTGAGCTCTGACACCCCAACACTCTACTGAGGGCAACATAGTGAGACTCTGTCTCAAAAAAAAAAAAAAAAGTGTAGACAAATGACAAATTCTCAATCTGGTAAGAGACTTTAGCACACAATATTCTCAAGAGCTAATAGACCAGGAAGATAAATATACATAGACCAAAAAAATCTTAACAAATCTAAATTAACTGAAATATATAACACTGCTTTCACTAACAACAAAACCATATTTTTCATCTACATATAGAATATTTACCAAATTTAACTATATGCTACAATATAAAAGAACCCGTGAACTTTGCAAGGATTGCTCTCACTCAGAGTAGTGTTCTGCCCATAGTGGAATTAAACTAGAAATTAATAAGAGAGGGTAAGTAGAAAATCACCAACTGTCAGCAACGAAGCAGCTAATTTCTAACTAACACACCAGTTAAAGAACAAATCACAAGAATATTTGAAAATATTGCTAACATAATAACAATGAAAATATTACGTATCAACACTTGTGGAATGCAGCTAAAACTCTTAGATTAAAATGTACAAACTTTGAGCCCAGGGGCTGTGACTCATGCCTGTAATTTCAGCACTTGGGAGGCTGAGGCGGGTGGATCGCCCAGAGCTCATAGGTTCAAGACCAGCCTGAGCAAGAGTGAGACCCCTATCTCAAATAAATAGCTGGACATTGTGGTGGGTGCCTGTAGTCCCAGCTACTCGGGAGGCTGAGGCAAGAGGATTACTTGAGCCCAAGAGTTTGAGGTTGCTGTGAGCTGTGATGCCATAGCACTCTACCAAGTCTGACAAAGTCAGCAGTTCAAGACTCTGTCTCAAAAAACAAAAATTAACAGCTTTTGATGTGTGTGTTAAAAAAGAAAAGACTGAAAAGCAATCACCTAAGATTCCACTGTAATACAAGAAAAAGGAAAGAAAATAGAAAGAAGAAAATAAATAAAAATAATAGGCACTGTGGCTCACACCTGAAATCCTAGCACTCTGGGAGGCAAAGGTAGGTGGATTGCTTGAGCTCAAATAGCCATGTTTTGTGGCAGGCACCTTTAGTCTCAGCTACTAGGTAGGGTGAGGCAAGAGGTTCACTTGAGCCCAAGAGTTTGAAGTTTTTGTGAGCTATGATACTACAGCACTCTACTGAGAGAGACAAAATAAGACTCTGTCTCAAAATAATAATAATAATAATAATCAAAAATATCAATTAAAGAAAACTAAAATACTACATAAAAACCAGCAAAGTAAAAAGTTTGTTCTTTGCAAAAATTACTAATGTTAATAAGTATTATTACATTTTCATTTAAACCCACATATTGTCCACGCCCATGACGATGTAGATTAAATAAGTAAATAAAGAAATAAGGTAATACAAGCCGTTCTTCTTGGGGTTAGGGATATCTCACGTGGTTTTGATTTGTATTTCTCTCACGATTAGGAGACATTCAGCACTTTTTTAATGAGTTTGTTGAACATTACTATATTGTCATTTTGCAATTTCCTACTGACAAATGAGGCTGAGAATCTTTATATATGGTTTTGCCATAGGTATATATTCTTTGGTGAATTATCTGTATAAATCCTTTCCCATATTTTAATTGGGTTGCTTATTTTTTTATCATTGCATTTTAAAAGTTTTTTGTGTATGTTTGATCTAAGTTCTTTAACAGGCTTTTTTTTTTTTTTTTTACAAATATTTCTCCCACTCTGTGATTTATTTTGGGATTATCTTAATTATGTCTTTAACCAGGAAGAAATCTTTAATTTTGATAGAGACCAACTGGCTGGGTGCAGTGGCTCATGCCTGTAATCCTAACACTCTGGGAGGCCGAAGTAGGTAGTGGATTGCTTGAGCTCACCAGCTTAAGACCAGCCTGAGAAAGCACAAAACCCTATCTCTTCCAAAAATAGAAAAACTGGCTAGGCGTAGTGGTGGGCACCTGTAGTCCCAACTACCAGGGAAGCTGAGGCTGGAGAATCACTTGAACCCAGGAATTTGAGGATTTGTGAGCTATGATGCCATGGTATGCTACCCAAGGCAACATAATGAGACTCTGTCTCAAAAAAATAAAATAAATAAGTAAACAAATAAATAAAGACCAATTTATCACATTTAACTTTTATAGATCATGGTTTTCATGTTATTTCTAAAAACTCATCACAAAACCAAGGATCTCTATTTTTCTTCCTAGTTTTATTTTCTAGCAGTTTTATATTCCAGAAGGTGAAACTTACATTTTAACTGGGATCCATTTTGAGTTAATGTTTGTGAAAAGTATAAGACCAGTGTGTAGTTCATCATCATTGCATGTGAACATACAATTATAAAAGGAAAAAATGGTAATATAGCTCAGGGATGGATTTTTGGTGAATATAAGGAGGGATGATGTAAATTTTGCTACCTGCTGGAAGTATTTCTGATCATCTGATGAAAACAGTTAAAATACTGTTTACTTTTTTACTTTTTATGACTTTTAGAAGCTTTGATTTATATAAGTTTAAGTAATTTTTCTTTTTCTTTTTCCTTTTTTTGTAGAGACAGAGTCTCACTCTATGGCCCTCGGTAGAGTGCCATGGCGTCACAGAGCTCACATCACAGCAACCTCCAGCTCTTGGGCTTAGGCAATTCTCTTGCCTCAGCCTCTCATTAAGTAATTGTTCTATGTCTTTAAATAAGTTCCCAGTAGAACCTGTGAGGAGGAGCAGATAGATCCACAATAGAAACAATAGCATTGGGTACAGCTGGATGCTCGATGTGGACAAGAGGGAGCGCCATTCTCACTCCCAATAAGGAGCTAGTTACACATGGCACTGCTGATTCCTAAGGCGGAAAACATCTCCTGGTACTTGTGGAAACTCACAACAAAAGTTTGAGAGTGATGAAATCTTCTCTAGAGCCTGATCATATTTGTGATTGTCATGAAGAAAATACTGAACTAGATGAAGGGTGAGAGCAAAGGCGAATATTCATGAGAAAATGAGACAATTTCCAAAAGTAGGGCATTATATAGGAAATCTGCCTAGGGCACATGCATACTGTCAAAGTCATAAAAAAGAAAAAGTCAGAGAAATTCTTGAGCCAAGAAAAGACTAAGAGGACATTATGGGTAAGTATAATGTGGGATCCTGCATGTCAGAATAGAAAAAGAACATTAAGTAAAGACCAAAGAAATCTGTATAAATAATGAATTTTAGTCAATAATAATGTATCAATATTAGTTTGTTAATAGTAACAAATGTGCCATATTAAGGATGTGGAGAGAAGGGAACACTTTTATACTGCTGGTGGGATTGGAAACTAATATGCAAAAAAGTATGGAGAAGCCTCAAGGAGCGAAAAGTAGATATTCCATTTGATCCCCCAATTCTATTACTAGGTATATATCCAGAAGAAAAAAATTTTTATCACAATGGCATTTGCATTAGAATGGCCATTGAAGCTCAATTCACAATTGCCAAGATGTGGAAGCAACCCAAGTTCCCATCAACCAATGAATGGACTGATAAACTGGCATATGTATACCATGGAGTACTATCCAGCCATGAAAAAGATGGAGAGAGTTTCTGCGGGAGGTGGAGCAAGATGGCAGACTAGAAGGATCATTCAGCTGAGGTCTCCAAGAATGACGAGGGGGGAAAGAGGGAAGCCAGTCATACCTGCTGCCAGTACCTTACCCATAGTAATAACTCAAGAAGCATAGAGAGGAGGTAGTGAGCTGGATATAGCATATGATCTGGAGTCATGGAAATCTGATAAATTGGGCAAGTGGATAAGCTGGCCCCCACAGAGGTCTGGGATGGGAGAAAGCCTTTCTGGAGTTTTCAGTTGTTGGGGGAAGCTGTGCATTGAGTGGAAATCTTGGAAGAGTGGGCAGACTTGTGAACAGTACACAGCAATTAGATTTGAATGCTGGTTGGAGTGAATTTGCCATAGGTTTTCTGGCTGGTGAGTCAGCCATACTGAGGTCTTGAAGGCCAGAGGGCTGCCATTGTGGGAAAGTCATGAGAAGGTTTCAGGAGGGGCCTAAAGCATGGCTGTCTTAATTTCTCCTGCCAGGATCAGAACTCCCTCATTGGACAGGCTGAGGGACTCCTACACCCCACAGGAACTGGAGTTTGGGGCATTGTGAGATATGCCCCTTAAGGATGCTTGTGAGCTTTTTTGGTGAAAGAATTGTTATAGTTTCAATTGTGGTGATGTATTCAGTTGTCAGAATTCAAACTGTCCACTAAAGAAAGATAAATTTTGCAGAAATGTATATTAAACCTCAATAAACCTGACTTTAAAAACTAAAAAACATAGAAAGAAGAAAAGAAAAGATGGGGACTTGATATCTTTGGTATTTACCTGGAAGGAGTTGAAACATATTCTTCTTAGTAACATATCCTAAGAATAGAAGAACAAGTAGCCAAGATACTCCATACTAATGTGAAACAAATAGAAAAATGACGACACCCAAGAGTAAAATACGAGTATATTCAAGTGGGGGAGAGGGGAGGAGGGGAAGAGGAAAGGGGAGGAGAAAGGAGGATTGGTGAGCTCTCAGATAAGGTGCACAGTGCAAGGGCACACCCCGGATGAAGGTCTCAACTACAACTTGAACTTTGAAATGCGAACAATGTAACCTAATCATGTGTAACCTCATGTTAATCTGAAATTTTAAAAATGATATTAATACTCAGGAATACTGGGCAGTGCCTGTGGCTCAAAGGAGTAGGGCACCAGCCCCATTTATCGGAGGTGGTGGGTTCAAACCCCATCCCAGCCAAAAACTGCAATAAATAAATAAATAATCAGGAAAACTGGGTGAAGTGTACATGGGAACTCCTAGCACTATCTTCTCAATTTTTCTACAAATCCAAACCTCATCTAAAGATTAAAGGGTTTTTTTTTTTGTTAAGGTTATTGCTACTGGACTTACACTGTGGTAAGATCAAGAGCATGAACATCCTTATATAAATCTAAAAGTTAGGCAATAGTTAAAACTAACTTATTTAAGAATATTAAAAATCAGACAAGAAAAAGATACGTAGAGATATGAGAGAAAGAAGCTTTGTTTTACCAAGAGACTTACAGATGCTAATTTGACTGAAGAGTTACTCTTTCAAATTATAACTAATTGAAAAGCAAACTACGGATTTGTTGAGCAAAAGAGTTATTTACTATTTAGGACTTTATTTGCACCACTACTCTGTTCCATATACAGGAAAATCAGAAAGCCCTTTTCCACTCAGTCAATTGCTTTCTAAATTACACGAGTTATTATTTAAAATGGACTTAATCTTTTATCATCCATTTGAGATATTACCCTTCATTTGAGACTGCAGGAGTTATCGCATATCTGAAGTGACATTTTTATCTTCAATAAATTCTAATTCAGTTCATACATTAACTGGAGAAACACAATTTTAGTATGCTTAATCAAAAATGTTTTATGGATTCTTCATTCCATACCAGTAAGAGCATGATGCTTTAACAAAAATAATAATTAGAGTATTCATGTGAATAACTGAAAGCAGGCTTTTTCAGCAGTCCATTCAAGGGGAAATCTGTCAAATGGACCAAGCTTGTTTGGCAATTCATACTCCCCACAGGTGCCATCATAATTCAATGATTTAATTATTTCCCTAATTTCCTATTTACTTCAGCATTTCTGTATAGCTATCATTTGGCAATTTGAATTCAAATAACGCAGAAACAACTCAATCTTTTAACTCATAAATATGCTTTGTCACTCCTAACAAATATGTCCTAACCTAATGTTCATTTGCTTTTAAAGTAACTGATAAACTTGTGGGTAATTTTAGTTGATGTTCCCTTTTACATTATAAACTGTTGAAAAGAAAAGGATACATCTTTCCATAATTACAATACCATTTGTGCAGTGACACATTCTAAACATTTTTTGGTGAAATAAAATACCATATTTGATTTATTCATATAAGCCTTTTCATGCTGCATTAGTACCTAATATTTATTTCCATCTCAGGGTGTGTTTTTAGATTAAATTCTTATACGTGACATTCAAGCACTCAAGATTTACAGCCTTCCTGATGTCATTGATGATGAGTTTAATGAACTTACATTGCCGCATATATTTTAATCTAATCTTCTATCTAATTTTTTAACATTTTCCCTTCTATGGTCATGAAGAGTTTTAAATTCACATGCGCCTTTCATCAAATTTTTAAAGATGCATTTCAAGGCAAATCTTTGTCTATAGCTCTGTGCTCACGTCACTCTCAAAATCACACATGTATGTACAAAGTTATCTAAACCTCCTTGAAAGTTTGTTCTACTATTTCTCCATTCTTTGCTTGAAAATAGCCTTCACTCAGGGAATGCAGGCCACATGTTTAACTCTTATTCTAACTCCAGGAGAGGAAATAATGACCCAACTGTCATGCTCTCTTCTTCAACAACTCAACTCCTTTAAGAAAATTTTGAGCCATCTCTTAGCCAGAATAAATGATTACAAATGGAGCTTGTCAGAAAAATCCTTGAACTTTTCCTCAATTATTTTAGACTTTTGGCAAAAACCAAGTTGATTCTCTTGTTAGTGCCTGAATATACTGCTAAGCTTTGTTGTTATCACATTAATAATATACTTCCATTTTTTTACCATTAATATTATTTAGGGGTACAAATTAGATTTCAAAAGGAATAAGCCTTAAATAATTCAGTTATACCTTAAGGCAATTCTTTCTAGAGTTTTCACCAAGGATTTCATGTTGCACAGATGGAGTATTTCCTTTTAAAACACGTTTTGAATGTCCCCGTCCAGAGCCATGAGCTTGATTTTGACAAACCCTGGTTATTTAGGAATGACAATGTTCCTGTCTAGCCACTTCCCTTCAAATTTGTAATACCCTCAGAATGTCTGGGCCCAATAATCCTTTAAACCTCAAATACAGGATTTTGTTACTCTCTATCACATTAATCAATCATTTGAAGCATGTTAACAAGAAAAAAAAATCAGCATAGGTGAAATAAGCTAAAATCACGTTACAGAGTAAATAAAAAGCAGAGTACAATTTGGGAGAAAATGACACAGAACCAACTTTGTTAATTACAGGATAAATTGGAACTGATTAAAAACACATTAGTAAGGGAGAGGAAGGAATATACAATCAAAACACGTTTTTAAATTTCTTTTCTGGTTTGTTTCATAACATTTTATGAAACACTAATTGGGCTGAAATGTGATATTCTAACATAAATACCCTCCCCCATGTATGTCATACAGAAGTGTTATTTGTAAGTGGTATAGGGTACATTTACCTGCAGGTAGTTAGAATGGAAGCTGTCAATTGGACCAGAATCGCTGCAGCCACAGTTTTGCTGTCAGCATGTCTATGACCTTGGGAGGGACTAAAAAGAAACACATGTTCATAAAACCAATTTTAATCTTAAAAAAAGATTTGTTACTTTTCACAGTGAGCATCCTTTCCCTCAGTACTCGGCACGTAACAATACCCTAATAAATTCCATTCTCATTAAAGGGGGTTTGGAGACGAAATTCGCATTTTTATACTGATGAGAAATCATAGTAGAATGTTAATGGAATTATCTCTAAATCTGCATCTGATTTGTAGTGATGATTTATAAGCTAAATAAATTTTTCTGGCTCAATTACTTTTGTATGCAGTAAAAATAAAATTCTAGCCAATGACAAAAGTTGAAACTAAGGAATGAGAAAAAGCCTATGATTAGTTGCCTACTTGGGGATTTCTGAAAGAACAAATTTATGGCGTTAACTGTAATGAGCTGGTCTGAGATCTCTTCCAAGAACATCAGCTTGTCTAATTAGGTTTTTGGACAATTTGCCAACCATAAATAAGTTACAAGAAAAGTTCATAGTCTCTGTCAGTAATATATTTTCCTAATCACTCCATTGCATTATATTGGGCCTTTTCTTCAATCCTTCATTTATTTTGGAATATTTGTAACTGGTGGTTACTTTATATTGATGATAAAATCATCTTCTGATTTCCAAATAAATTGCCAGGTGACTGACACTGTCACTGAAACTGTCTCCTTTCAATGGCTCTGGGTTCAGCATATATTTCCTTTCCAGCTTTCTAAGAACCTGTAAAATACAGTCATGTGGGTCATTTTAATGACTCAAATTTTCATAAACCTTAAGAACCTGTATTTGCATTAATGGCTCACAATTAATCAAAAATGTAGCAGAAAATGCTTGAATATTATGTAATGCACCTATTGAACTCAGCTTATAACATTCTTACGGTCTAATCATTCACTGTATAATTCCAATATGCTTCCCAAATGGTCAAGAAGCAATACACATATGGTGAACTACAAACCCAAATTTGTCACTTTATTTTGACGTTAAAGACATAAAATAAGTCATGACAGAAATGAGGGCTGTGTACTGAGGCCAAGTAGCCTTGGTAGAGGTTTGTTTTGTAACCCTACTCTGTTTCTGTGGTCATTTTAGTGCCTGTATTTGATAAAAGAGAGTCTGTTGGGTTTTTTGGGGGGGGCGGGGGTTGAGTCAGACTCTCACTCCGTTGCCCAGACTAGATTGCCTTAGCCTAGCTGGCAACAACCTCAAACTCTGGGTCTCAAGTGATCCTCCTGCCTCAGCCTCCCAACTAGCTGAGAGTACAGGCACCTGGACCACGTCCAGCTAATTTTTCTACTTTTATTAGAGATGGTGTCTTGCTTTTCTCAGACTGGTCTTAAACTCTTGAGCTCAAGCAATCCTCCCACCTTGGCCTCCCAAACTGCTAGGATTTCAGGTGTAAGCCTCAATTTATCTTGATCATGCCTGATGGATGGCATCCAGCTCGGTACTTCTCAGAAGAGCACCTACTCTTCTATTTCCAGAGAATAGACAAAACCATTGTCAAGCAATTTTATTTTTAACTTCAGTAGGTGATAGAAGTGTGGTAGTACAAATCTTTGTGTCTTTGTTAAGTGCCAGTTAACCAACACCAGAGAAGGCACAGGGAAGGCAAATGGGGGGCTCCTCAGGCTGATGGTGAGATGAAGAGGCAAGAAATGCCATCCACGGCAGGCTCACAACTCCCTGCTCAGCTCCAGAGAAAACTAGAAAAACCTAATATTGGTATGTGTTATTTTTAGAAGTAAACTTCATGTCACAACTGTCCAGGTTATAATCAGCAAGTGACCGTTCTCGCTTGACTATTGGTCCTCGCCGAATAAGAAAAGGACACTTCCAGGCAGAATCATCGAAGGTAATAATAGAGTCTTGTTTTGTTCTCCTTTTAGTAACATGGAAAATGGGGTCACTTGGCAAATACCAAAATTCTCTCTCCCCCCTTTCTCCTTCTCTCTCTTTTTCTCCCCCACATAGCTATTGGTTTTGTTTGAATCAGGCTTCTTCCAATAAATATTAGTGACAATGCAAGTAATGGGGGGGGGAAGAAAACTGAAAAAAGGGGTAGATTTGCCGGAACCTAAAACCCTGTTTCCTAAGTACGTGCCCTGAAGCCCTTTCCACACATGGCTTTACTGTCCTCTCAGCGCTGTGAAGTGGTACAACTCAGAGCTGTTCATACATCCACCCTCTTCCCCATCCTGGCCTCTTGCTTTCTATCTTGCCACATTTACAGTCCCCTGAAATCCTATCACTTTGCTAGAGGATTGATGTAAGTCTCCAGCAATTAACATAATTACAAGCCTGATTATCTTCTAATTGCATTATGAGTATTTGGTTATTCACTGCACAAATTAGAGAAAATTAAAAAGGAGCAAGATCCTGCCGCGTGGGCGTCAAGCTTTCTAAAACAGTTACCAGCTCTGAATGCAAGCCTTAACTGGAAGGAGAAGACCTTTTCAGATTTCTGATGGCGAACAGCTGATACATTCCATTCGGAGAAAGGTACACTTCGGTTTTACTTTTTCTTATTTTTTCTTTTTGGTTAATGGCACACCAAATTCCCTCAGAATGAGACAACACAAATTGTCTCTAAAATACCAAGAGTGTAAAATAAACTGGGGCAATTGCGCGTGGGGCTGTGTTGGTTCACAGGACAAGATCTGTGAGCAAAAAAAATCAATAAATAACCTTGGACGAGAGCCTACCAATCACCCTCCCAAAGCTCTCACCTAGGTGGCACAATGTCAGGGTCTATAGCACGCATCATGGGTGAAGGGCTCAACTACAACTTGAACTTCACCTGAGAAACACAAAACAAGGTAATCTAATCTTGTGGACCTTCATATTCATCCGAAATTAAAAAAGAAAAGAGGACTATGAATTCTTTTATGAAAGTGAAGAACAATAACATTCTTATAGTCACCACTTAAAGAACTGCTGAATTTATGCAAGGGAAAAAATAATGCCCAATGGACCAAAATTCTACTCATACTCATAAAAGCCTCCAACCTAAAGGGCCTAACTGCTCAAGGCAATTGGCCATATTAGTTCCAATTGTTGCTAAGTGAATTTGCATACTAGCGGATGGTGCAAATATAACTAGGTACATACAAACCGCAGAATTCTGAACCCTGTAGAAAAACATCTCCATCAGTCTGCCATGGTTTATGATACTCCTATCATTAAATTTACTTCTTAGACATTATGAAGTCATTAAGAGTTAAGATAAATCATATTTAATAATATAGAAAAACACTTGTGAAGTAAAAAATAGTTCACAAAACAACAGGTAAACTATCTGCCACTTTTGTTAAAGTAATTATGTATGTGCCCAGATGAAAATGAAAGATATATAGGATTGGGTATTTTTTTTTTTAACTTACTGATATTTTTTCAAGATGTTTCCATATTTTTCAAGGTTTCTACCATAGGTATACATCCTTTTTATGATTTGAAAAAAAATAAAATCTAAAATAAATTTAAGAATCACCCTTTGATAAACATAAACTCACCATAAAATCCAGAAAGTCCATTCCTAGGTATTTATGTAGATACTATGTAAATTTATATGCACACAAAACCTGTATATTAAATGCTTAGACCAGCTCTATTCATAACCAGTAAGAAATGGAAACATTTTAAATATCCTTCAATAAATAAACTGTGGTACCTGCCTACAATGCCATTCTCCTCAACAATATAAGGGGCAAAGTACTGAAACATGTAACAAATGGCTCTCAGATGGAACCTGCTGAATGACATAAGCCAGGCTTGAATGGCTACATGTTATCCCACTTAGATGGCATCCTGGAAAAGTTACCTTTTACAACTCCAGGGAAGAGGACAGCAGTGACCAGGGATGGGGGTTAGAGGATACCCTGGCTTGGGGGATGATGAAAATGTGGGAATTGTCTATGCGTGGATGGTAGTGCTAGTTTCCAGGCTCTATGCATTTGTCAACCCTCATAGAACAGTACGTGAAAAAGGGTAAATCTTATATATGCAAATTGTACCTTAATACATTTTCCCTTAAAAAAATAAATAAATAAATGGCAAGTGGCAATACTCTGTCAGACATAGAAGTGGTAAGTAAGAAATCAATAATGTGTAAAATAATAACAATAATGATAATTCCACGTTGAAACTCACTGTAGTTAAAAAAAAAAAAGTGAGGCATTAAACTGTGAAGTGTGAGGTCATTCTAGACTATGCTGCAAAATCAGATTCAAAAGGTTACATTTCTCCTTCAGTGGCAGGCAGAATTATCTCAGATGGAGGAACTTTAATGGAATAAGTATCGTCCACTCTTCTATTCCTATTCCACTGTGCCACGGAGTCTCTCACTTTAATTCCTGTGTCCAGCCCTACACCTGCTCCTACCCCCTGCAAATATTATAATCTCACTCGATAACACACCAAAAAAAACAAAACAAAACACACACTAAAACCTTTTCTTGCTTCTTCATTGCACATTTGGGACCAGTTGACGATTTCAAAGGGAATTTCACTAAATGCTCAGGGAGAACAAAATGAAAATAATTAGAGAAAGAAACAACATAGAATAGCGGCTTCCAGAAGGATAGGTTCCCAAGTCTACAGGAAGTCCCGGAGCACTGTCCAGGTTTCCTTCGCCCCTGGCTCCCTGCCAACACCTACAACGTATGTGCCAGGTTATTTCCCACCTCAGGAGGACATTACTTGGGGGTATCGCGGTCTTTCTTTTTATGTCAAAAATCACATTCAAGTTTCCAAGCCCTTCTCAGACTCTCCTAGTGAGAAAGACAAATTATCTTCATAGCCATTTGGTAGGATGAGGTGGTTAAAGCGGTGGCCTCCGTCTCTCATCCGGGCACGTTTTCATTGCTATCTTCTTTACTATGATCGGTATGTAACACTACGTAAGCAGAAATGGGGTCCCCAAAAACTGTGTCTGTATGTAGCCTTTACTCAGAAATCTCCAGCTTTTTCTAATCCCCAGCCTGGAAGGGTGGTAGGATTACACTGGCAAGGATTTTTGCTGACAGTAGGTCTTTGTTGATAGCTAAAATCTTCTTGCCAGTAGTAATTCTGGCCAATGACAGGAAGCAGGACACAGAAGTGAATGTAGGGTGTGAAATCACAGTAATGGCCTGGGTGCCATCCCATCGAATGTGCACAATGCAAGGCTACATTCCAAAATAACTGAGCGTAAATTTCAAATGTCTTACCACAAAAACAAGTGAGGTGATGGTTGTGTTAATCAGTTTGCTTTAAGCATTCCACATTGTATATCAAATCATCACTTTGTACCCCATAAATGTATACAGGTATGATTTTAATAAAAAAGTAACTTTGAAAAAAATCAATTTAAAAAAATGGCCTGGGTGGGAGAAAGCAAACATTGGAAATTCTAAATGTGCTTTTGACGTTCTCTGGTTAAGTAAGACATTTTTTTTTCTTTTTTGTTAAATCATAGCTGGGTACATTAGTGTAATCATGGGGTACAATGTGCTGGTTTCATATACAATCTGAAATATTTTCATCAAACTGGTGAACATAGCCTTCATGGCATTTTCTTAGTCATTGTGCGAAGACATTTATATTCTGCATTTAGTTAAGTTTCACCTGTACCCTGCTAAGATGCACCGTCGGTGTGATTAAGTAAGACATCTTAACGACTGAATAAATTGTTCTTCATTTATAAAATGATAACATCCCTCTAGCACTTTGGTCAAGAAGTATTTACTGAGCATTTATAATCGTCTGACACCATGACCTAGCAGCATGCAGGCCCACCCCGCTGGAGAGGCGCTCACAGAGCCTCAGCGCTAAGGCAGTGGATAAACCCGGCACTGTGGAACTCACAGGGAGGGCACGAGGCAGTGTTTTTATAATTCACGTAACACTCATTTCATCAAGATTGCCATCACTTGTTTAATGCACTCGGATAGTCTAAGCTCCACATGTCTGAGCACAGCGCCTCACATTGGTCATTGCTAAATCCTCAGCACAAAGCATCACTTGACACAGGTTGGACGCTCCGTGAACACAGCACAGTGGGGATGAGCTCAGGGACCCACCAGCAGGCAGAGTGAGAGGCGAACCACAGCCACCCTGGGGCTTGAGCCTTACCCTGAGCACGGCGGGAAGCTCGGCAGGAGAAGAACATGATTCCACCTGAGTCAGGGCAATGTCATTTACTTACTCTTTTAATAACTAATGGTTGAACTCCAGGTGACATGGGAGACGCTAGACCTGAGCTTTTAAATGGCGTGGAGCCTGCAGGGGGAACGAATATGGTAAATGCTGTGAAGAAATGGGCAAAAGTCTTCTGAGATCACAGAGCAAAGGAACCCGGACTGAACTGCTGGGTCCAGAGCTTTTCCCGAGGAAATGACATTGGAGGTGAAACAGTGTAAGAGAGAATGCATGGGCAAGAGGGCGGAGGAAGTGTGAGGACAAGAACATTCCAGAATGAAGCCCGGGGCTGGGAGCAACATGGAGCATGTTAGGAACAGCAGGAAGGCGGGAAGGGTGGGCGTGCAGGTGCAAAGAGGGAGCGTGAGAACCCTGGAAGGGAGAATGTGGGGCCAGACCATTCACGGCCTTGAAGCCATGGTCCCAGCTTGATTTCCCATTCACGGCCTTGAAGCCATAGTCCCAGCTTTGATTTCCCATTTATGGCCTTGAAGCCATGGTCCCAGCTTTGATTTCCCATTCATGGCCTTGAAGCCATAGTCCCAGCTTTGATTTCTAACATTAGAACAATGGGACAACACAATCAGAATTCTGGAAAATATTAGAAACTGCAGTGTGGGCAAGACTGGGCTGGAGGAACAGGAGTGGACGTGGAGAGGCTGGAGATAACTCCTACAGTCTCCAGGACAATTGGGATTTTATTTAATTGAGATGTGAAGACGGAAATGCTGGTGGTGAGTTGGTCCGGGTTATCTTGGAATGCGTGGCTTTCTCTTCCTCTTCATCCACAGAGGGTTTGGGCAGAAGGGACCAGCAGTTGTAGCATTTTTTCGAGTTGGAGACTCAGCTGCTAGTGCACCAAATGACTAGACTACATTGGGAGAAGTGCGTGGACAAGCCTGGGGCAATGCCGGATGGTCAGGCTGAGGCCTGTTTAGTGAACTGCACTGGGCACTTCATTGATACAAGCCAATTCTTCTCAGATCAACTGAACCAGACCTGGAAATCCAAGTCAGTCTTCTCAGAAAGCCTTTCTGACTGACCTCAGCATTGCACCTTCAGAAAAGAAAAATAGTTCAAGAAATGAAGGGCTGTTGATGAGATGGTGAGATGGATGCCCACCTTTGTCACTCTTGGGACATCGAATCATCCAAGAGGGAACAAAGACTAATTAGGGGAGGGGCTAAAGGGTTATATGTGCATCTGGTTGTGTTTTTTGATGCTGAATCTTGTGAAAATAATTGACAGATGAATGGAAAATTCTGGTGGTGTATTACTGTGGAGGCGGGGACTGTTTTTCTCAAAGTCTCATTAACTGGTTTCTGCAATTTTGATATTGGAACCACTTTCTATAATTTGGTAGTGGGACCACATAGGTACAATCTCTCATTTGTGTGAATTCATTTCAGATTTCTGGGGAGATCATTGTGTCTTTTGGAAAGGATGGCAGTGGGGGATGGATAATTTGCCACTTAACTGTGGGCCTCCTTATCTTGTGTTTCACTTCTAATATTGAGGAAGAAACATCAATGGAGTGTTCATACAGTGTACCTCAGCTTTCCAGATTACTTCCCTCCCCTATACTGTGATTTACTTAAATGTCTATCTTATAGTAATGTCTCAAGGTAGTATAGGCAGTCTGAGCATCTAGTTATAAAGGAATCCAGCCAGTGAACATCATTCTCATTATTAGACTACCACAGGAAGATGTTAACCCTGTATATCAGGGCACAAAAAATCTACAAGATGTTCCTAAATAAGTTATAAAGATTTAGGCCAATTGAAAACCAACAGCAGTTTCGGGGAAAGGTATGTCGCCTAATGTGAAATCAGTATGGAGTCCATTTACTGCATTGTTTTATCATTTAAATAAAAAGATTCAAGTGCTATTTGGCAGGTGGGACTTGGTAATAGACTAGACAGTAAGAAGCTAACAAGGGGGCAAGATGTGACAGGGATGACTCCCAAGTTTCTGGTTTGTAACTTGAAAAGGGGGAGATAAAATCTCCTGGTTTAGCCTCCTGTAAGCTCGGAGATAGAGATATCCTAGCAGAAATATTTAGAAAGCAGTTGAATAGATGGGCCTAGATCCTAAAGGAGAAGGGAGGGTTCAAACAGGTGGGTCTGGATCACATAGCCTAGATGAGAGATGAAAATTTGAGAGTGATTGGGTTGTAAATCCCGAAATTAAGAAAGGGCATGAATGTGATTCAGTTGGAAGAGGGTGAAGTAAGAACAGAATTAAAGAACTCCAGCAGTTAATGGTCAATTAGGAAGGAGAGCATGCAACAGGGAAAAAGGAGAGGAGCCAAAAGAAATGAGAGGCGGATTAGGGTGGAGGGCATTGTGCGGACGAGTAGGGGAAAGGGCCAGCAGGGAGCACGCCAGGCCTCCCTCAGTAAACCAGGTGGGAGACAATGGTGCCAGAGTTTCTTAATAAGTAGAATTGTGATCCAGGCTTGGTGGTAGAATGGAAGTGGGAAATGATGGAAAGAAAAGAGTTAAGTGCTACTGAAATCTGTTGGCAGGGATGGGGGAGCAAAATAGGAATTCACTTTAAAAAAAAAAAAGTTATTCAAAATCCTATCAAGAATAGTTTCATTGAATGGGTAGAATTAGTATTCTTATTAAAGAGGGTTTAATAGTTTAATTAGAGTTGTCTGAGTACATTCCCTTATTGTTCTTGTAGATTTTAAGTACAAAGCAGGAAACATATGGGGCCAGATAGTACAATGGAAAGAGGAAGGAAAAGAACATGAGCTAGTAATTCGCACCCAAAGGGAAATAATTAATAATAATGAAAATGAAATCTAATAACAAAGAGGTGCAAGGTAAGCCAGTGACATGTATATT
Organism: Perodicticus potto; assembly: GCA_963574655.1. Lineage (NCBI taxonomy): Eukaryota > Metazoa > Chordata > Mammalia > Primates > Lorisidae > Perodicticus > Perodicticus potto. The sequence continues at coordinate 65,009 of CAUYRH010079105.1, forward strand.
TCTAGCAGAAATTTTTTAAAAAGCAAAGCTGTTGAAACTTGTGCACTCACACTCTAAATTACAGTTTATATTTCACACTCCACTTTTACTGTAATAGTACAGAATAAAGATATTCACAGCATCAACAGGTCTGATATAAATTATGAAGGTTGAATTAGGTGTCTCCTAAATGCCCAGAAATAATGGAACACACAAAATGTCTTCTCTAATATGATGCAGTCATTTGAAATAATAATTGTAAAATTATTCACAATTTTAACTCTGGTTATTATCTAAAGTGAAGCAAGATGAAAGCCAAAAAAGACTTGTATTTTATGGTTATAAAAATTATAATGTATACAGTTGAGTCTTTCTACTTGGAGTTTCTGCTTTTGAGTTCTACTTTGGGCACTGTGGGCAGGCCTACTTCTCCTGCCTACTAATAAGGAACAAGAAAACCCATCTAATATTTTTTATAGCTTCTCCGATACCAGTTGCCAACTTTTCCTGTTCCAAGTTTCCTCCCAGACAACCAGGCTGACAACAGAGGAGAGAGAGCGTAGATGTGCAATCCATGGCTTAAAAGCCACAGTGAGTGCATCAGAGTCAGAGGAAGAAATGACTTTTAGGCCCTCAGAAGCTTTTTTATACCCTGACCTCAAAGCCCATTCTTTGTCAGCAGTATTAGCTTCTCGTGACTTCCTACAAGACAGCACTAACTAGTAACAAATTACTCCTCTTTCGCCTATCTACTTCTTTCGTAAGGTAGAGTTTGTAAAGTGTGAGACGATATTAACAGGGGGACGGACTTTTCTCCAGGGCCACCATAGTGGGGAATCCAGAGATCAACTTTTAAAGACTATAACTCTATCTGGTTATTGCAACAACTGTGTTCTCAACTTCCCTCATTTTTGCATCAAAAAAATAAAAGACCCTCATATTAATTTGAAATAAAAAAGAAATAAATGAAACAAAATAAAATATCTCTCAGTTTTGCCAGGTCCATTCCTGTGTTCTGTTACTTGATAGGGTCTTGCTGGTCCTTACATCTTTTCCTGAATTTTCTAGTAACATACATTACTCTGACCACCTAATTTTGATCATTTTTTCTATATCTGTTAGTAAATAATTTCTCTGAATAAACTCTCTGACCCAATAGCAATCACAATTCAAACATGAACAATTGAAAAGATGAAAAAAATTTAATTTAACTTATTTTATTAAGATTACTGAGTAAAAGGTGACTTTTTATTTTAAAATTCTAATTTGTTTTAATTTTATTACCTAAAATAATTGTTAAGTTAATGGAAACACCTCAGGTGGGAGCTTTAAGACCTTCCCTACCAACTGCCCAGAGTTGTAATGAATAATAAACAGATATATGTGCAAATGTTCTGACAATGGCAAGCCACCTCACAAATGAAGCAGATTACTATTTAAAAAATCTCTGCGTTTGTTAGACTTCTTGGCAGGGTACCTGGGACAATCTAGACACTAAGTTATTGTTTATGGGAAAAATAAAATTATATAATTACTAGCTGGATTTATGCAACCAAAAAGTCCTATATTTTCCTACACCACTTTATGCGCTTACTATAAAATGAAACATAATTTCTGGGAAAACAAGAGTAACAGATTTTTCCATTGTAGTTGAAATGACTAAGCCCCGATACAAAGGATGTAAAGCAAAAAATACCTTGCTTATTAATTTTCCAGAGGAAGTGGTTTTATTTTACAATGTTTAGTGGAAGACCTATCATGAGGTTACCATTTAGCTTGTTAAGTGATCGACTCTACTTTTTATAGCAATTTTAGGTTCACAGCAAAAGTGTGTGAAAGATACCAAGATTTTCCGTATGTCCCCTGTCCCTACACAGGCTCAACCTCCCCCTGTACCTCCATATGGAACCTCAGTGGTACATTTGTCAACCACAGTGGTCATCTGTTACAATTCGTGAATCCACATCGACGCATCATTATCACCTGAAGCCCACAGTTCCACCCCTCATGGTGGTGTCCATTCTCTGGGTTTTGGCAAATGTGTTAATGACATGAATCTGAAATTATAGCATTCTTCAGAGGAGTTTCATGGCCCGCGAAGTCCTCTTTGCTCTGCCTGTTCATCCTTCCCTCCCCACTAACCTTTGGCAACCGCTGCCATTTAGCCTGATGTCTATTAATAGGAGCGCAAATTCTTCAGCTCTTGTAAACTGCCTTTTTATATTTTCTCTGATGCATAAAGACTTCTTTTGACTCTTTCTCTCTCACCATCATGCCCCCCTCCCTACCTTTTCAATACATTATCTGTTGCACAAAGCTATTGTCTGAAATGAAACCGTACAGCATTAGAGCAGGAAAGTTCATTAACAATTAAAATGTAAACTCCAAATGGATTAATAAATTGTGGTACATGTATACCATGGAATATTATGCAGCCTTAAAGAACTATGGAGACTTTACCTCCATGAAAATGTTTACATGGCTGGAGCTGAAACATATTCTTCTTAGCAAAGTATCTCAAGAATGGAAGAAAAAGTATCCAATGTACTCAGCCATACTATGAAGCTAATTTATAGCTTTCATATGAAGGCTATAACCCAATTATAGCACAAGAATATGGGGAAAGGGGCACAGGACGGGGGGAGGATGGGTGGAGGGAGGGTAACTGGTGGGATCATATCTATGGTACATCTTAGAAGGGCACAGGTAAAACTTACTAAATGCAGAACACAAATGTCTTCATACAATAACTAGGAAAGTGCCATGAAGGCTATGTTAAATAGTTTGATGAAAATGTTTCAGATTGTACATGAAGCCAGCACATTGTACCCCATGATTGCACTAATGTACACAGCTATGATTTAATAAAAAATAAAAATAAAAATAAAAATAAAATTTAAACTCCAGTGATGTGATCAGCATTGAAAATACATGAACCGATGACCTACTATGGACCAACCTTTAGGGATCCCGCATTGAGCAAAACAGATCAGGTCTGTGCTCTCATGCTACTTGTGTTCTCCCAATAATCTCTGATACACCACGGCTCAGGACTTGCAGTGGGCTACCACCTATTTCTGCCACTTGATCCTGTTTTTTGTGCCTCCATTTTGACAAAACAGCAAGATAGAGGGATAAATATAAGATCCCCAAAACTTTGCCTTGGAGCTGGTGTTCCAAACAGATTTAGGCTAGTCTTGTCTATCTATAGGTCCCAAGTAGAAATTTCTGACAGTTAAAGCAGAGTCAGGAGCACTTTTTTTCTTTTTTTCAGTCACCGTAGCAACAATTGTAATAAAATAACAATTAGCATATTATGAGGCATAGGCTAAATACTTCCTATGTAGAGAGAAGTGGCCTTAAGAAAATACACATCATTGCGCAAACTTCACCCCCCACAATGGTCAGGCTCAAAGGATATCTATTTAGCATCAACATTTGCTAGATCTGTGATAAATTCTATAAGAAATACAAAAAATTATGAGATTCTAAAATTTTCAAATCTTAACAGGGATCAAGCTATCAGCCGTAAATACACAAACATGAATTAAAAGTAAATTTAATAATCCTTCTTTCACTTCTTCCTTCTATTCTTTCAGCAAGGACATGTCCAATACCTGCTATATCCCAAGCCCACTGATGATTTTAAAAGATGTCATGGTTAGTAAGACATAACCTTGGCTTCCAAGAGAACTGAGTAGTGCTCAAAGACATCAAGTAACTAAACTTGCTAATCACTAAGCGATGGGTGTTTAATGGTAGTCAGAGAGTAACACACGGGAAAAACAGGTATTTTCTATATATTTCCTTCCAATCTCCATGTAAATTGTTAAACTTCCACAGGTCCTTCTGAATAAAATGTTGGAAGCCATTATGACAATCTGATACTGATTTTTAATACTTCTACTGCTGCTGGCTGGTTCTAAAGCAAACGGACATTATCAAAGTTACCAATTTAGTAACTGCAAGTCTCCACATGAAAGAAGTGTAAAACAGCATGGAGAAAGCAAAATGTGGGGTGGAGAATGACATAGAACACAAGACCACTTTTAATAGGCACTTTGTACCCACACTAATGGTTTTCAAACAAATGGCTGCCAAATACCCAAGTTTGAAAAAGTGGTTTATCTGTCAGTGGTTATTTCAAGTAAAAGTTGGTGCTACATGCATAAAGTGGTTAGTTCCACTTGGAACTAAAACAATCACTAAAGCACTTTTTCCTGGAGGCAATCATAAATAATACCTCAATATGTACCAAAAGAGCTTTTGGTATATATATCATTTTATCATGCAGAATATCAAAAGATGTATATGTGTGCAAGGACTAAGATCTAGTAAAAATAATTATTTTTACTGCTTAATCAAGAGTAGTGTTAAGTGCAAGTAGCTTTTTTCTTTTCTTTTTTCTTTCTTTCTTTTTTAGAGTCAGAGTCTCATTTTGTTGCCCTTGGTAGAGTGCTGTGGCGTCACAGCTCACAACAACCTCCAGCTCTTGGGTTAGGCAATTTTCTTGCCTCAGCCTCCCAAGTAGGTAGGACTACAGGCACCTGCCACAACACCTTGCTATTTTTTGTTGCAGTTTGGCCGGGGCCGGGTTTGAACCCGCCACCCTCAGTATATGGGACCAGTGCCTTATCCACTAAGCCACAGGCGCCGCCTTTTTTTTTATTTTCTTATGCAAGTTCCTAGTGGTAAAGAATCTAATGACTTCTAGTCTAGTAATAAAGTTCCAGGAGTTTTAACGACAACTGATTTTGCACCAACCATTATACACACACCATTGTTGTGAATGTCAAAGAAGTGCAAAATGCAATTGTCACCGTGAGCCTCCCAGGAGTCCATAGGCTTTGATTTACAAGCTGCTACATTTACCCCTTTCCCCTCCTACTAATTCCTATTCCTTCCCATTCTCCATCTTTTCCTAACTCTTCTTTACTTTCTAGTTCCTCCCTCCCAAACACAGTAGGTATTCCCTCCCTTGTTCCTGTAACATGTTATACCATGGGAAAGATATCAAAAACTTAAGAGATCTTACTATTTTCAAATCTAACAATGATCAAGATATCAGCAGTAGATACCACAAAATTAAAAGTAAATTTACTATTTTCTTTATCACTTACTTCATTCTATTTTTTAGCAAAGAAATACCAAGTGCCCAGTGCAATGCTAATTTGGGGAAATATTGTAGATAATTGGACTTCACTATAAGAACTAACACATTTTACTCTATCAATAACACTGTGAAGAGGATGAAAAGATAAGCTTTAGATTGGGAGAAAATATTCATAAATCACATATATAACAAAGAACTAGTATGTATAACATGCACAGAATTTTCAAAACTCAACAGTTAAAAAACAAACAAAAAAGGAATATAAATCAAAATGAGCCAAAAACATGAACAGGCATGTCACCAAAGAGGATACACAGCTGGCAAATAAGCACATGAAAATATGCTCAGCTTCATTAGCCTTAAAGAAATGCAAATTAAAACCACAATGAAATATCTCTACACACTTATTAGAATGACTAAAATAAAAAGTGTAACAACACCAAAGGATAGTGAAGATGAGAAGAAGCTGAATCATTCATGCATTGCTGGTGAAAATACAAAATTGTGCAATCATGCTACAACCAAATTTGGCAGTTTCTTACAAATCCAAACACACAACTACCCTATAATCTAGAAATTTCACTCTCAGGCATATATCCCAAAGAAATTAAAATTTATGCTCATGCAAAAATATTTATGTAAATGTTCCTAGCAATATATTCATAATAGCCCAGGACTTATTCTTTACAACCAGTGGTGCCTGGTTAAACAAACTTCAGTGCATCCATATCATGGAATACCTCCCAACAATACAAAGGAATGAACCATTAACAAACGTAAGAGCTTGGATAAATCTCTAAAGAACTAGAGATTTAGAAAATCCATCCCAAAAGGTTACATCTATATGAGCCAAGCTATACATACAACACTGAAATGACTAAATTACAAAGATGGAGGACACATTGATGGCTGCCAAGAGTTAGGAAATGGAGGAAGAAGATAAGTGTGGTAATAAAAGGAAAAGACAAGGAATCCTGGTAGCAAAAGAACTGTTCTTTATCATGGTGGATACACGATCCTACACATGTGATAAAATTACATAGAATCAAACAAACACACACATGCAAAACAGATGAAATCTGAATGGGGTAAGTGTAGTTTATGAAAGTCAATTTTCTGATTGTGATGTTGTATTCTGGTTTCAGAGGATGTTACCACTGGATAAATGGTACATGAGATCTCTCATTATTTCTAATAACAATATATTAATATACAACTATATCAAAAAGCTGAATTTAAAAAACATGTTAAGCACATTTTTAAGTTATAAAAATTGATATGAAAAATTAATTTTACATCTATAACAATAAGCAATCCAAAGAGGCAATTAGGAAAACAATTCCACTTACAACAGCATCATAAACAATAAAATACTTAGGAATAAGCTTAATAAGAGAGTAAAAAATGTACACACCGTAAACTATAAGGTATTGCTGAAAGAAAGCAGATATAAGTAAATGTAAAGACATTCCATGTTGATAGGTTGAAAGACTTAATATTCTTTCAAATATCCTACCCAAAGCAATCTAGAACTCTGATGTAATCTCTATCAAAATCCCAATGCCATTTTCTTCCAGAAATAGAAAAACTCATTCTAAAATTCATACAAAATCTCAAGGGATCCCAAATAGCCAAAACAATCTTGAAAAAAAAAAAAGAATAAAGAATAAAGTTGGAAGACTCACACTTTCAAAACTCTCTTCAAAGCTACAGTAACCCAAGTAGTGTGTGACTGATATAAAGACAGACATAAACCAAAGGAATACAATGGAAAGCCTGGACATATACTATCAAATGTATGGTCAAATGAGTTTTGACCAAATGAGTTTTGGGATTCAAAGCTACAGTAACCCAAGTAGTGTGGGACTGATATAAAGACAGACATATAAACCAAAGGAATACAATGGAAAGCCTGGACATATACTATCAAATGTATGGTCAAATGAGTTTTGACAGGGATGCCAAAACCATTAAAGAGGAAAGAGCAATTTTTCAATAAACGGTACTAAAAAAGTAGATGTCCACATACAAAAGAATATAAGTTCGATTCTTACTTTACACTAGATACAAAAAATTAACTCAAATTGGACAGAAATAGGTAAATGTAAGAGCTAAAACTATGAAATCTTACAGAAGAAAAACATAAGGAAAAAGCTTCATGAATTGGCAATCATTTCTTGAATGTGACACAAAAAGTGCAGGCAATAAAAGAAAAGCATAGATAAAGGAAACGTCTTCAAAGTTAAAAACATTTGCACAGCACAAAAAAGTCTTGGAACAGACTTTTTCTGTATTGCTAGTAGGAATATAAAATGGTGCAGCTGGTCTAGAAAACAAAATGGTGACTCTTCCAAAATTTAAACACAGAACTACCCCCATGATCTAGCAATTCCACTTCTAGATATATGCCCCAAAGTATTCAAAGCACAGGGACTCAAACAGGCATTTATACACCTGTGTTCTCAGTAGCATTGACTTGGTTGGAAGCAACCCATGTGTCGTGAATGAATGAATGAATCAAGAAAATGTTTAGTATATATGCAATGGAACATTATGCACCCTTGAAAAGAAAAGAAACGCAGATGTGATTCATGCTACAATCTGACATTATGCTAAGTGAAATAAGACATTCACAAAACAAAAACGTTATACGTTTCCACTTATATGAGGTACCTAGTGTCATCAGATTCATAGACACAGTAGAATGGAGGTTTCCAGGGATTAGGGGCAAGAGAGATGCAGAGTTATTGGTTAATGGTACAGAGTTTCAGTTTGAGAACATGAAAAAGTTCCGGGGAAGGATGGTGATGACAGCTACACTTAATGCTACTGAACAGTCCCCTTAAAAATGGTTTAGATGGTATGCCACAATAGAAAATATACTTCAAGATGTACAATAAATAATAACAGAAAAACACAAGCAGGTATAATAATGTGAAAAAAAAAAGGAAAATGTTTTATCTTTTAAAAACTGTGCCTTTGGGTAGCCTTGCACAGATATGCATAATATGAATGTTTTGTGGCTTAAAAAAAAACTTATCTTTAGATTCTTACAATATGATCATAAAGCCTTATAATTCGGCCCTAATGCATCTCTCAAGATTTAGAATACTTAAGTAGGAACTAAAGAAATAATTGTGGAGTGAACAGATGAATTGAAACTCAGGCAAGGATATTGTTATGTTTCTGTAATTCTAGAGTTAAAGCTGCCGTCCCTTGAGATGTGATTCTCCCATACCAAAGGTGAAAAGCGAATAAAGTATTGCTCTGTTGCTCCATTACCTTATTAAAGAAGGTTGACTCTGTGCTTACCTAGCAAGAAAAATAATTTATTTCACTGTCACTTTATTTATTCACCTGTAGCAAGGTAAATATAAGGTGTTACTTATTATTTATTTAGCTTTTATAGGACACCTACCCTATCAGAGGAAACAGATCCTATTAGGAAAGTAATTCTCTTCTCTTCTTTGGGTAGTGAGTATATCCACATTATTTATAATAAAAGTTTTCTACAAATAAAATGGTCACAATTCTAAGGAAATATATGAAAAACTTTAAAGAAAATCAATCAATTCACAGTATTAACTGTTTTAGCCTCGTAAGTCCAATAAAATTGAAATCAACCATTCTCTTAATATGTATAATAACATCTGTGTGTGTCTCAATTCCCCGCAGTTTGAAAAGTGACATTAATTGTGGTGAGTCAAACACACTCTTATACGTAGATAAACACAGATTCAACTTTCTAAAATCTTTCAAAGAGTGTTGACTTTGACAATTAAGTTTTAGTTATAACCAAAATAAGAATGACATTTAGGGCAGAAAAAAACTCCCTGTATATTTTTACAACTCTGTAAATTGAAGCAAAGTGGAAGCTACCAGGTACCTAATCCTAAGAAACCCATAAAACAGTTTTCCAAATCCTGATGAACATCTTTGTCTCATGGTAAGGAAGCCTCCCCCGTAAGTGCACCTTTGGTCCTGTTTATTATAGAATCAGACAAAAGTGCAATGCGTTCTAGAAAATAATTGTCAGGTCTCCTTTGAGCTTTCTTCCCAGAAATCATGATCCTGGGAATGTCCCCCTAATATAAATTGAAAAGGTTACAATTCAGGACCCTTTCAGGGCAAGGCACCTCCCACCAGCTTCCTCCTCTGGTTTTACTCAGTCTGTTCACTGAGTTTGATTGTGATCAGTTACAGATCACAGCGGCCAAGAATTTCAAATCATGTATTTCTTCATACAGGCAATGGTGGCTATGTACGGCCTTGAGAAAAAACAACATTCTGCTACTGGGCAAACTAAACTGGACTCTCTATGACCCCAGAATGCAGGGGGCATTTTTCTCTGTGGTGCTTCTGAATTACATTCACTAGATTGTTGTTTTCAAAATATTTAAATCTGTCTAAAAAATATGTAAGACCCTAGCATTCTGGAATGGAGGGAGGGGGAGAAATAAACTAAAAAGAGGCCAAATCTAGAGTGATTAACTCCCATTAGTCATCACACTTCCCTCCAAAATACCCAGCTACAAAATCACAATGGCCACAGAAGGATGGCTGGACTCAGGCACATTAATTATAAAAGGTCTGATCTATAAGGGGTGAAAGTCAGCTGTTCCTAATAATACTGCCAGTCTGAAGAATGCTGCCAACTTAGAACTGGGTAGCACAAAGATTGCATCAGACCTCAAGGAGAAGTTAGCAAGAAAAAAATCATGTGATCATGGCTATTATTCTGGCATGCTGTGTTAAGGACCAGTTCAACAAATAAACAGAAATATGTCAAGACCTGGAATAGAAGCCAAGTCCTAGAGATTGAGTATACAGAAGGGCTACAAGGAAATGCCAAAATTTCAGAGACACACAGCTTCCTAAGCCCAACCCAGGATATAGATATAATATACTTCATTCTATATATCCAATAAAACATGTTTCCCAGTCCATAAATACATAGGTCTGAGCAAGAAGAAGAATAGGAACTGAAACTACCCATGAAAGAAAACATACAACTTCCCTTGGTTAGGAAACAGATGATCTCTCATTGAGGTTATTAGAATTAATAGCTAATGAAAATATTTTTGAAAATGCGGGACTATAACAGAAAAATCATGCAATTGAATCATTGGTTGTATAAAAAGCATTTGACTAAATTCAACACTTTTTCATTATTGTTTTAATAAACCTTAACAACTAGAAAGTAAAAGCTTTAATCTGGCAAAAAAAATTATCAAAAAAAAATAGCTGATAGCAAGCAATATGTTCAATGATGAAATCTTGAAAACTCTCTTAGATTGAAATGGAAACCATGACCACAATTATAAATACTACTATTTGACAAATTACCAGAGATCTTAGTCAATGTAATGAGAAAAATAAAATAAATAAAAGGCATAATGAAATTACCATTAAAACAACATATTTACGTATGTAGAAAATATACATGAATTTACAGATACTCTATGAGAATTACTAAATAAATTAGCAAGATTTCTGGATACAAAGACTATAGAAAATAGTTAATTATATTTCTATACATTACCAAAAAATGAAATTTTAAAAAGCAATATTACTTAAAATAGCATCAAAATCATCACACACACTTAGGAACAAATGTAAGTAAAGATATAAGATGTCTACCCTACTATGTATAAAATATCAGTGAAAGGAATTAGAGATTTTTTAAAACTTCAGGGCTGTACCATTTTCACAGATTAGATTTCTCAATATTACAAAGATGACATATTTCCCTGAGTTAATATAAGGATTCAATGAAATCCTACCTAAAATATCTGCTGGTTTTCTGCATGATGGGAAACAGTGACAAAATGATTAAAATTCATATGGAAATCGAAAAAGCCAAAAATAGCCAAGGCAATCTTGAAGAAAAGGAATAAAACTGGTTGATTACACTATGAAATACTGAAAATTATTATAAGTTTGTAGTATTTAAAACAGGTATAGCATTGGCTCAGGAGCAGACACACTGGCCGACAGAACAAAATAAGGACCCACACACACAATCAGCTTGTTAGGGATAGGGTTAGGGTGACTACACTGCCCAGAAGGGCTACAAGGAAATGCCAAAATTTCAGAGACATTTACTGGGTAAATTAGTTGATATATAAGGATAAACAAAACTTGTAGATACCCTGAGCCCTACCAACACCACATGTAACTGAAAGTTCATTCTAAATAGATTCAAAATCTAAATGCTAAAGGTAAAAATAATATTAAATAAAACAAATTAAAGATTTTAGAAGAAAATCTAGTAGAACATCTTTATAATCTTGGACAATCAAAGGTATCTTTAAAAAGACAAGAAAAGGCCAACAATCCTTTGAAAAAAATGTTGACCATAGTTAATCATCCGAGAAATGCAAATTAAAACTACCATGAGATGTTATCAGAAAATAATCAAAACAAGTGTTGGTGAGGATGTAGAAAAATTGTAACTCTTGGACACTGTTGGTGGGATTGTAAATTAGAGCAACCCCTATGTAAGATAGAGCAATCTCTATGAAAAGATTCTTCAGGGCAAGGCCTGTGGCTCAAAGGAGTAGGACACTGACCCCATATGCCAGAGGTGGCAGGTTCAAGCCCAATCCCGGCCAAAAAAATGCAAAAAAAACAAAAAAGACTCTTCAAAAAATTAAAAATTGAACTACTTTATAATCCAGCAATCCCACTTCTGGATATATAACCAAAATAATTAAAAGCAAACTCTTAAAGTAATATTTGCAAACCCATGTTCATAGCAGCACTATTTTTATTTTTTGAGGCAGAGTCTCACTCTGTTGCCCAGGCTAAAGTGTCATGGCTGAGCCTAGCTTGCAGCAACCTCAGACTCCTGGGCTCAAGCAATCCTCCTGCTCACACTCCTGAGTAGCTGGGACTACAGGTGCCCGCACCACTCCTGGCTAATTGTCCTACTTCTAGTAGAGACAGGGTCTTGCTCTTGCTCAGACTGGTTTGAAACTCCTGAGTTCCAGCCATCTCTCCAGTTCACACTCCCACAATGCTGGGATTAGAGGTGTGAGCCACTGCACTCAGCCCACAGCGGCCCAGAGGTGGAAACAACACGAACGTCCGTCCGCGGATGGGGGGACAAATTGTAACATCTACACACAGTGGAATATTCTTCAGCCTTATAAAGGAACAAAATCCCGTCACACGCAACAACACGAGTGAAATCCGAGGACATCGCGCTGAGTGAAATAAGCCATCCGCAAAAAGACAAATACTATACGGTGTCACGTAGGAGGTATGGAAAGTAGTCCAATTCATAGAAATAAAAAGAATGGCGGTTATCACGGAGGGGGCTTGGGGGGGGTGGAGTTGTTTGAGAAGTTTGAGAGTTTCAGACTTGTAAAATTAAAAAGTTCTGGAGATCTGCTTCGCAACAGTGTGAATGTACTTAACAAGAGCAAGCTCTACATTTAAAAGTGGTAAGGATGATATGCATATATGTGTGTGTGTGTGAATATGTAAATATACACAAAGACATGAAAGTACTAATTTAAACAATTGTTAAAGATTTTTATAAAGTCGCCATTAAGAGATTGAAAGGCCATTGATAGAATGAGAGAAAATATTCACAATACACGTATAAGCAAAGAAATTCGTAACTAGAATGTACTTTTTAAATTAGAAACAGGGTCTCTGCTGTGCCATGCAGGCAGTAATGCAGTAGCATGATCATAGCTCACTGCAACTTCAAACTTCTGTGCTCCAGTGATCTTCCCATCTCAACTTTCTGAGTAGCAAGGACTTGCAGGCACCACCATGCTCAGTGAATTTTTTGTTTGATTATGGAGATGGGATCTTGCTATGCTGCCCAGGCTGGTCTCAAATCCTGGCCCAAAGCAAACTCCCACCTGGGCCTTCCAAAGTGCTCAGATTACAGGGGTCAGCCACCACACTGAACCTAGAATCTGGTTTTTAAATTGCAGAAATCAATAAGAAAAAGACATATAACTTAGTAGAAAAATGGATAAAAGTTTCAACACACACTTGAAAGAGAGGATAATTCAGAAATAAACATATGAACATCATTCATCTCAGGAAAATAATAAAATTTAAAACTGCAATTAAAACAAAATATCAATATACACCTACAAAAACATCTAGAAAAAGATAAATAATTCCACAAGTTAATGAGGGTATAGAGCAAGAAGAGCAGTGATTTTTCAACCCTTGTGCCATTAGAGGATCTCAGGTGTGCTGAAAATTGTTTAAAGATACTTAGTTAAAAAAAAAAAATCCTTAGTTAAGTTAATTTGGAAAGATGTTCAAAGTACACTAAGTATATTCTTTTTATAACTTTTTTTGATCAACATAATTTAAGTGTGCTGGGGGAACTTTAACTATAGGTTCAAGTGTGCCACGAGATAAAAACATTTGAAAACCACTAAACTAGAAACTCCACACTCCTTGCAGAAGGATTAATTGTTACAACCCCATTGGACAACTCTATGTCTGTATTTACCAAAGTTCAATGCATAAAAACCCTATTTTCCGCAATTCGACTCCAAGGAATATACTCAATATTAATATCTACATTTGCTCACCAAGAGACAACTACTAGAAATTCGTAACAAATGTACTAGCCTCTAATAGCAACACCATTTGAAATTAACCAAATATCCAAGTAGAATAATAAGTACATTGTGATACATTCATAGGGCATGGGGGATAAGTCAGCAATAAGAACCAGTGATATAGGGAGAGTAATTGGTGGGATCACACCTACGGTGCATCTTAGAAGGGTACAGGTGACACTTACTAAATGTAGAATATAAATGTCTGAACACAATAACTAAGAAAATGCCATGAAGGCTATGTTAACCAGTTTGATGAAAATATTTCAAATTGTATATAAAACCAGTACATTGTACCCCATGATTGCATTAATGTACACAGCTATGATTTAATTAAAAAAAAAAAGCCAAATCCTAGAACAATGTGGAAAATGTCACAAGACACATTTTCTTCAATAAATAATCAACATAAAAATACATAGAAGAGAACTAATATAAACTTTAAAAGACACATAAGACATACTAGCCAAATGCAAGTCTGTGGATGTCATTTGGATTCGGCTTTGAATAAATAAAGTATATATATAAAAAAAAAGAACCAGAGATATTCAAGATTAAGAATCAATGAATGCAGCTGCTCCATAAAAGAAGCTTCATCTGTATAATTGATTGCATTAATGAGACTAGTCTCTACTTTTTGTTTATTTATTTTAGAGACAGGGGTTTGCTCTGTCACCCAGGCTGTAATGCAATGGTAAGATGATATCCCACTATAACCTTGAACTCCTGGGCTCAAGGGATCCTTCCACCTCAGCCTCCCTCCCAAGAAGCTAAAACTATTGGTGCACACCACCACGTCTAGCTGATTTTCTTATTGTTTGTAGTCGTGGAGTCTCAATATATTGCCCAGGTTGGTTTCAAACTCCCGGCCTTAAACAAATTTCCTGCCTCAACCTTCCCGAGTGCTGAGATTGCAGGTGTGAGCCATGGCACCCAGCGAGCCTCTGCTTTAGAAGTTGAGTTGGTTAGACATCATCCATTCCTGCTCTGAGTATTGGTTCCATGCATGTCTTCAGTTTTTAAAAATCTCATATATATATATATATATATATATATATATATACTTTTCTATACGTAAATTACAATTCGATTTAACACGTTAAATAAACAAATAGGTGCATACCTAATTCAAAAGGAAGGTGTTCAGAGTTTTCTTCTGTTCCTCCCTTTTCCTTACCATCTTCATCCAACTGGTTAAAAATATTAATCAATATCACCTTCTAAGCATTTTCCTGTTTTCCCAACTTCTCTGTCCCCACTTTCTGCCCTGCCATTCAGTTACTCCTTAGTCATTTATTCAGGAATATGTGTGAAAACATATGTAAAATGTGCCTGGCGCTCTGCTCTGACTGAGGATACTCAAAACACAAGGATGACCTAGTGGGCATTTTGGTCCCTCAGACACCGTCTGGCATAGCCATGGTGCCCTGATGCTGGTCTGACCCAAGTCAGGGCAATTGGGACAGTCTCTAGGACTTGGATGGCAAAGGTGTGAATGATTACAAACTTTTAGGGAATATTCTGGAAATACTTGTTAAAATAAACTACACACATGCTCTTTGAATGTTACAGCCGCTTTTATAAATCTGTTCTGTAGAAGTGGCACAAATACACTTGCCTATGTTTATTGCAGCAATTTTTTGTAGTGGCAATACTTTACAGGCAAGTATATGAAACCTGAAAATTCCCCAAAAGTTCGCCAATACAATAATCTTTCTTTCCTTTTACATTTTCCTCCCTCTGTCTCGGGGCTGTTTGCCTTCTTTGTCTCCTTTCCATCACTCTCCTTTTGCAGAATCCCCCTCTTTCCTGGTTGACCACTAGCTCTCATCCCAGTGGGCAGTGGCCACATACTGGCATCTAGAAAATTCCTAGTTCCTATTGGTGAGTTATGCTTATTTAAATTTACTTAGAGAAATAGTATCTTTGTAAAGCCTTACTTGGTAGCAGTATATTTTGCTGCAAGAAATGAAGAGGATATAATAGGAAAAAAGTTCCTAGTTCCTGAAGCCCTATGGAGCATGCTGCTCCTTTGCTTTAATTTTACTCTAAGAGATTTACTTTGTCTACCCCTGGAAATACTAGACAGGACTAAATAGGACCTACACAATTAAGTTCCAAAGAGATACAGTGTTAAAAAGAACACATACATCAGAAAAATTCAAAATAAATCAAGATTTTTACTTTCTCAACCCCCAGCAACATTTATAAAAATCTTCTTTCTTCCTATCTCTAATATACTGACCTTATTAACCATAACTATTTTTCTCAAAATTCTCCCTGTATGCCTTTTCTTGTCCTCCCTCCTCATCTTTTTCTCACAATATTTCATCTCAAAAACCCAAGAACTCATTGGGCAAGCAACCCTCTCGTTAGAGACCAGAGAGAAAAGGGCCGAAATAGATCCAGAACCCCTCTGAGTACACAGGGACTGGGCATGGCTAGGAATGTTCAGGTATTAATCGTCTCCAGCCCATCCTACGTCTATTCTAACCATCATGACTACCTTGTATAATTGTATTGGTATTTATTAACCAGAATGCAAGCTCCTTTAGGATAGGGATGATTTTTTCTTATTGACCATTTTTAGAAGACTGGTACACTTAATAAATGTGTTGAATGACTCATAGACTGAATTCTTTAAAGACATTGTAAATCTAACTTCATATTTTAAAAATATTTTATCAATGCCAGGGTGTTTTTAGACTGGATAATTGTCTTTAGGTTTTAGATGTTTAGATTTTTGACAGTAGATAGCATACACTGTGATCAAATATACTATTTCATTCAGAGTGTATGTGGGGAGAAACTTTCTGTGAGGGTCTTTTTATTTATTGAAAGTATAATATCTTGGACTATGCTTGTTTTCTCGAGCAGTCAAGAGTGTTAAAAATTCACTCTTTATCAGAAGAACACGGACTATGACTTAGCAAACCAGAAAGCTTATATACAAGAGAGTGTATTGCTTTGATCTGAGTATCCTACACCGTGTGGTGTGATACTAGCTCTATGTTCCAAATTAGGAATTCTAGGCAAGAAAAATTCTACATGTCAATAAGTTCAGCTCAAACTTGGTAAGTTTCCTCAGGGTTCAGCTAAGATGCTGGGTAAAGGAGGCTCCCCTGAGCAATCTTTCAGCTTTGTGATCCTTCTCAGATCACTTTCAGAGGAATCTCAGAATAGGAACATGAACTGGAAAATATAAATATCAAATCATATTTCTATAGCTGAAGTAATCTTTAATGAAATACTGGTGAAGAAAGAATTTCTGAAACAACAGAACTTTAATGATTTATTCTCTTTGTTCCCATCTATCCTCTATACTTTTGTTAATCACTATCTTACTATTAGAATCGTGTATATGTATAGGAGGGGGTTGTTTGTTAGTTTTTGCTTAGTTTGGTTTGGTTTCTAGCAAAAATTTAAGGATCACATACTAATGTAGCTGTTCTCATCAGCTTCAATTGCTTTCTGGAATTGTCCTCAATTTGTTTTTTTGAGTTTATTTACTCTGATGTAGACCCAATTTCACACAGACTTTAAGCAAAAAAGATTGTTTTGATTGATGGTGTGTATACATCAATAATTATTGGTTTCTTCTTAATAATAACAATTTTTAAAAAGATAATAACTAGTCTTTTATCACACTATTCCACATCATTATTCTACAATTTCTTTTTAAACTAGTGTAAAATGTGGTTAAACAAATTATGTCAATCTCTAGCTTGGCATGGTGGTACACACCTGTATTATCAGCTACTCAGGAAGCTAATACAAGAGGATGGCTTGAGTACATGAGTTTGAGGCTGCCGTGTTCGTTCACACCAGTGAACTCCAGCCTAGGTGACAGATTGGGAGCCTGTCTCTAAAATAATAATAATAATGAAAGATTATATCAATTTCTCAGTTTAAATAAGGATGTCTAGACTAAAACTCAGGTTACCAAATGCCGAACGAAATCATAAACACTCCTACTGGAAGGAATCTAGAGAATATCTACTCATGACTTTGACTGTGACCTTGGGCAAGGCACTTTATTTCTCTGTGCCTCAATGTTTCCCTACATGAAATACAGATGCTAGCAAATTAATTATAAGGCAACATAAGTTCCAAGTCATGGAAGAAGCCCAAGTGCCCATTGATCCATGAATCACACTTACGGTGCATCTTACAAGGGTACAAGTGAAAATTACTAAAGGCAGAATATAGATGTCTTCATATAGTGATTTAAAGGCCATGAAGGCTATGTTAAATAGTTTAATGAAAATATTTTAGATTGTATATAAAGTCAGCACATCATGCCCCATGATTGCACCAATGAACATAATTATGATTTAATAAAAATTAAAAAAAAATCAATATGTGAAATAGCCCCAAACAAATACAACTCAGAAGGAAAACAGCATCATAATAATGGCATTTAGTATTTTCAAAGCCCAAAATACATAATGCTTAGAATGCCTTTCCATCTTATCGTTACCTTTAAATAATGTAATGCATAATACATAGACATATACATTTAAACAAATTTCAAAAGAAGAGTGGTGCCATAAATCTACCTCTGAAAATTGAATGAAATTGAGAAGGAGACTTGATTTTAGAATTAATACTAGTACTTGCGATTGTATTGTTTCCTTCTTCACCAGATGTATGACACCTAATCCTGACCTACCAGCCATTCCTTTCTGTTGATCAATGTAGGCTTTCTTAGTCTTATGGCAAAGAGCATTGTCCTTGTTGACATAGTTCTTTTCATAAGAAGCTTTGCAATTCATCTGTTATGAGTGGCATAGAAAGAATTCTTTTACTGGGTGGGTTGCCCTCAAACACCTTTCAACTTAAGTTTCTATAACTCTATGAGCAATATTGAATTTAAATTTGCTCCATTATCCCTTAAGTGTGAGAAGAACAAAATGAACAGAGCAAGTATAAATTTATTTATTTATTTAGAGACAGAGTCACTCTTTGTCACCCTGGGTAGAGTGCCCTACTGTTATAACTCACAGCAACCTCAAATTCTTGGGCTCAAGTGATTCTCTTGCCTCAGCCTCCTCAGTATCTGGGACTATAGGTGCCCACAACAATGCCCAGTTGTTTTTAGGGATGGAGTCTCACTCTTATTCAGTCTGGTTCCAAACTCCTGAGCTCAAGCAATCCACCCACCTCAGCCTCCTAGAGTGCTAAGATCCCAGGCATGAACCACCACGCCTGGCCACAAATATAAATTTATTAAGCAGCCAAAATGTGCAGGCCATATGGTAAGTGGTTTTTACTAGATATTTCATTTGTGTTCACAACAACAATATGATATAGTATTATTACCTTTCTTTGGTAAGAGAAGAAAGAGAATAAACAATTGTCCCAATATCACACAGCCTGTAGGCATTAACCTCTATGTCTGATTTCTAATAATTTCTACTCATTTTCTAATAAGTATATTTTACCCTTCAGCTGTATTATGAGGATAACTGAAAGACAATCCTACTTTATAAATGCAGTATAACCTCTGTAAGTTGATCATCCAAGGGACTGTAACAAACTTATCAACATAAGGAACTAGGCCTACTGTACCAATACACATATGTGGTGCATGTCCAGTCTATGGAAATTAGATCACCTTAAGGAGTTAGGAATTGGTTGGTATAGGGAGGTGGTCAACTATGGAGGTTCTACTGGAATAATAATAAAAAATTATATGTCCACAGAAGTTGAGATAAATGGATTTACTTTTGACAGTTTTGGGTGATGATTATTTAAGCAAAATCACTTTCAAAACTGTAAATTGTATAATATAAAATTTAAAAGTAAAAAAGACCTTTAAAATATGAGTTCTCTGTCTTAAAACTGTAATGTCAATAAGAAGAAAAAGCACTTTCATCAATGTTTCCATTTCTAGGACACTCACACATGTCACATGGTTTGTTGTCTTGAATGCAAGATATGGTTAACTGCTTCACTATAGTTACTTTTTAACACCGAGTTCCATATTTTGCTGTGTATAATGTGCTCCCATGTATAATACACACACACATTTCTGGACCAAACTTTCAGGAAAAATTGAGAAAGTAGACATCTCTCTACCGGGAGAGGTACATCTGGGGAGGGTTAACACTCTCCTGGTAAAGGTGCAGATTGCACCAACCCCTCTTGCAGCTGCCTGCTCTGTGAATATTGCCTCTTCTCTCTCTCCTGGGAGCCCTTCCCTCACTGCCACATCCAGGGCTGCAGCCAAGATGACTATCCATGCATGTGGCCAGCAGGGCGGGAGCTTCTGAGGATGCTTAGCCTGCAGGCTGCCAGGCAGGTCCCAGGGGCCTGTACAGGGTTCCCAGACCCCTCCATGCACCTGGATCTCAGCCCTCACCTTGCAAGGTCTCAGCCTACCTCACAAGCACCCCCTCTCCACCACCTCCCCTGATTGCAGTGCTTAGAGACCACTCTGGCCAGCTCCCGCTGGAACCCTGAGCTCAGGGAACAGCATCCCTGTAAAGCCCACAAGGCTCCCCTTGTCCTGAGCCTATACAATACATATCCTTATTTTACCCTCAAAAATCTGGACAAAAAAGTGCACATGATACAGAGCCAAATGCAGTACCTTTTAAATGTTTGCCTTTAAATTAATAGCATATTGATATGCAATGTGATAGCATATCTTTTACCCCGCAATTCTGAGCAGTAATATCATTTCTAACTTGCATATGTTTGTTGAATTACATCATCTCTTTATTGTTTTCCTTTTTAATAAGACTAAAGGCAATTGTCTGCTTATCTATGAAGTGTGTAGTGTAAACCATTTGTTATAATTGATAATTTTCCTCTCTCGATGTCTTAGTGGTATATAAGTACTTGCAATTCATTTCAGTTTTACATGTTTAATTTCTCGCTAAAGTTTATGACTAAAAACATTTGGTAGTCGCAAATGCCTTGCATCAACTGTTCCAATCAAGTCTTTTTTAGTCACTTTTCTTTGTGAATGTCATCTTTGCATTACTAAATCAATTACTTGTCAAAGTTATGTCATCTAGCCTTCCCTAACAAAGTAGAGTTATTATACTGTGACAGTGTCCTGAGACAGATCGGGGGACAGTGTGACAACAGTTTGACAACCTCCCATACCAAGAGAAAAATCTTAACAAGAACCTAACCCAGCACTCCTGAAACCCTCTCACTGCCTAAAAATCACACATATCACTCTTTTTAGCTATTTTTGAATTCTCACACTTTTCCACATACATATATTTTTTCATCTGGAGCACATTAAAATAAACTTGATCAAAGCTTGCTGAGTCAACACAACTACAATCTGGAGGGCAAGATGCTCAGACTGGAAAGCTTCCCTTCAAGAGAGAATTAATTTTTTTCTCCTAAAATTATCAGGCGTTACTTCTTTAAATATTTTACAATAACTAGGGTATCCAGACCAACTGGACCGTAATACTATGTATGACTTTACAAGGTTGCCCTACAAGATAAGATGAGGTGATGTTTGGGGTCAAGTCCTATCCCTTACCTTATGGACACCCCTGAGCCTATGCCCTCATCACTAAGGGATGATGTCTGCCAGCTGAGACCACATAAGGCTATTGTGCAAAGTGACTGCTAACTTTTATGTCCAGCACCATGAATCATAAAGTCCTCTGCATATTTACTGTCATAGTTCCACAATCTAATTAATAAGAGTCACAGTCCTCAGAAATCAAAGAAAGAAGATGCACACAGGGAGATTTACCAGTTCTTCATTTTCAAATTCCAGGTTATATTGTGCGGCAGCTTCTGTCATGGGCTTCTGGACAATGTTTCTACAAACGAGCCAGATGGTCAGACTAGCGATGAACATCCCAATATCAGGTACAAACACTCTGATCCCGTTTCCAGCATCAGCTCCCTTTAAACTATAAAGGAAAAAAAGGGGGGCAGGGAATTTAGTTGTTCATACATTTCCATGGTTAAACCATTTTCATAGTATGTTTCAGTCTTCTTAATGATTTAAAATAAAACATGCTCAGTTTTTGCTTAAGAAAGTATCAGAAAACTTTTCATTGACATTTGAGTCTTACAGAATCCATCAAGATTTAGGAAGGTTCCAGTGTTTCCCTGGAGTGTCAGAAATATTATAAACAACTTTTAAACCAATTCTTACTCCAAAAATATGCTAGTAGACCATTATTATTTATAAATAAACCACATGTCCAGTACAAATTGCAGTTTTTTACAATCTAACAGAAGCAGTTAAAATCTAGTAATATAGTAACAGCTGGAAGATATTTTCCTTTAGATATGAATCAAGGCTAGAAGGAAAATAGAAAAATGTTAACGCAATTCTTGAATCCAGAAACTTCATTATTTTGTATAATTCATTGATTTTGTCTTCTATACTGTTCTAAAAAAAAAGATGAATCTAGTATATTTCTTTTTCTAATCTTAGAGAAGCAACATTGATCATGGAATTAGAACATTTGGGTTCAAGCCTAAGTCTGAAACTTAGCATCTGCATTCCACTGGAGGACTGCTCACCATCTTCCTTCTTTTGTGCAAAGAGATAGTATCATTTGCCTTCTGTATTGCATTCAATTGACAATAGATACTATGTCTTGATGTTAGAAACAATACAAATACATATGTATGAGATAATGTACACAGACATTCTTTGTAAAGTATAAAGGACATTTTCCCCACTTAATCTTGTATTTTGAGAATAGCAGCATCAACTGAAATTTAGGTAATTTTCACACTGATATGGCATTTCTTGTTAAAACTGAGATACTAGGGGGAGGAGCAAGATGGTAGCCAAGTTGATCTACAGTGGCAAATCCATCAGTGTGACTGCAGACTTCTCTAATGAAACTTTTCAAGCAAGAAGACAATGGTCATCTACATTTAATCTACTTAAACATAACAATTTCCTGCCCAGAATTCTATATCCTGCTAAGCTAAGCTTTAAAATTG
>CAUYRH010079110.1:0-47278 GCA_963574655.1 Perodicticus potto
CTTAGCAATTATGAATTGGGCTGCAATAAACATTCTGGTACAGATATCTTTGTTATAATGTGAATTTTGGTCTTCTGGATATATACCTAGTAGAGGAATTGTAGGATCGAATGGCAGGTCTATTTTTAGATCCCTAAGTGATCTCTAAACATCTTTCCAAAAGAAACGTATTAGTTTGCATTCCCACCATCAGTGCAGAAGTGTTCCCTTTTCTCCACATCCACACCAGCATCTCTGGTTTTGGGATTTTATGATCTAGGCTAATCTTATTGGAGTTAGATGATATCTCAAAATGGTATTGATTTGCATTTCTTTGATGATTAAGGATGTTGAGCATTTTTTCATGTGTCTATAGGCCATGAACCTGTCTTCTTCAGAGAAGTTTCTCTTCAAGTCCTTTACCCTTTACAGTGAGATAGGATCACTTGTTCTTTTCTTGCTAATACATTTGAGTTCTCTGTGGATTCTGGTTTGAATTATCTGTGGATTCTCCTTTGTCAAAGACATAACCTGCAAATATCTTCTCCCATTTTGAGGGCTGTCTGGTTGCTTTACTTACTGTGTTCTTGGCTGTGCAGAAGATTTTTAGTTTGATCAGGTCCTAGTAATTTCTTTTTGGTGTTGCTTCAACTGCCCAGGGGGTCTTCATAAAATATTTGCCCAGATCAATTTCTTCAAATGTTTTCCCTGCACTTTCTTCTACTATTTTTATAATTTCATGTCTTATGTTTAAATCTTTAATCCAGAGTTAGTCTATCTTAGTTAATGGTAAAAGGTATGGGTCCAGTTTCATTCTTCTATAGGTCGCCAGCCAGTTCACCCAGCACCATTTGTTAAATAGGGAATCTTTTCCCCGTTGGATGTTTCTAATTGGCTTGTCAAAGATCAAATAACAGTAAGTAGCTGGGTTCATCTCTTGGTTCTCTATTCTGTTCCATACATCTACCTCTCTGTTTTTGTGCCAGTACCATGCTGTTTTGATCACTGTTGATTTATAGTGTAGTCTGAGGTCTGGTAGTGTAATTCCTCCTGCTTTGTTTTTCTTTCTGAGTAATGTCTTGGCTATTCAGGGTTTTTTCGGATTCCATATAAAATGATATTTTTTCAAGATCTTTAAAATATGACAATAGAACTTTAATAAGGATTGCATTAAAATTGTATATTGCTTTGGGTAGTATGGACATTTTAACAATGTTGATTCTTCCCAGCCATGAGCATGGTATGTTTTTCTATTGGTTAACATCTTCAGCAATTTCTTTTCTTGGAGTTTCATAGTTCTCTTTATAGAGATCTTTCATGTCCTTTGTCAGGTTAACTTCCAAATATTTCATCTTCTTTTGCACTACTGTGAATGGAATAGAGTCCTTGACTGCTTTTTCAGTTTGGCTATTGTTGGCATATATAAAGGCTACAGATTCTCACTATGTCACCTTGGGTAGAGTGCTGTGTCATCACAGCTCTCAGCAACCTCAAGCTCTTGGGCTTAAGCATTTCTCTTGCCTCAGCTTCCCAAGTAGCTGGGACTAGAGGCACCCACCACAAAGCTGGGCTTTTTTTTTTTTTTTTGGTTGCTGTTGTCATTGTTGCTTAGCAGGCCTGGTCCAGGTTTAAACCTGCCACCCTAGGAGTATATGGCCAGTGCCCTGCTGACTGAGCTACAGGTGCTGGCAGTTTCATTTATTTTTGATATAAATTTAGTTATATATTTTCTTCTGCTAGGTTTGGAATTAGATTGTTCTTCCTTTTCGATTTCCTTAAGATGATTCATTAGGTTGTTGATGTGTTCTCTTTCTGTTTTTTCAGATGTAGGCATCTAATGTGATAAATTTCCCTCTGAGGACTCCTTTATCAGTATCCCACAGGTTGTGGTGGCTTGTACCTTCATTGTTGTTGTGTTTGAGGAATTTAATAATTTCCTCCTTTATCTCTTCCTTGACCCAACTGTCATTCAACATAAGGTTGTTTTATTTCCATGCCTTTGTGTGGGGATGAAAATTTTTGTTGGAGTTGAGTTCTACCTTTATTGCCTTATAGTTTGAGAAGATACAAGGCAAAATTTTGATTTTTTTTTTTTTTCATTTTTTTGAGGTTAGATTTATTTTGGAGTATGTCCCATGAGCTAACGAGAATATAATCTTTAGCTTTGGCATGGTGTGTTCTGTATATGTCTGTTAAGCCCCTTTGTTCTAGGTCCCTTGTATCTTTGTTTAGTTTCTTTTAGAGGATCTGCCTACTTCTGCCAAAGGGATATTAAACTCTTAGTTATTATGGTGTTATGGGATATCATATTGCTTAGACCATTCAAGGTCTTTTTCATAAATCTGGGAGCATTTAAGTGGGGTGCATAAATAATTAGAATTGACATGTCTTCTTGTTGTACAGTTCCCTCGACTAGGATGAAGTGACCTATTTATACATTTCTAGTTGGAATCATAAATATAATGTGATATTGTCTTTTAATGTTCCATTTCAATGCTAAATGGTGGTGTTTTGTTTCTTTAAACAAAATAACAATAATCATTCTCTAATGTGCTTGAAAGGAAA
Organism: Perodicticus potto; assembly: GCA_963574655.1. Classification (NCBI taxonomy): domain Eukaryota; kingdom Metazoa; phylum Chordata; class Mammalia; order Primates; family Lorisidae; genus Perodicticus; species Perodicticus potto. The sequence continues at coordinate 2,545 of CAUYRH010079110.1, forward strand.
TGGGGGAACTTTAAGCCAAGAATCACCTCTCCTTCCCCCAAAGGGAATATACCTAGAAGTAGAATTGCTGGATTGCAATTATAATTCTATGTTTTGCTTTTTGAGGAACCAACAAACTATTTTTGTTTGAAATATTGATCTAAATTTTTTTTGTTTTTTGTAAGAATGGACAAATGGGTTGGTGGTTTACACCTGTAATCCTAGCATTCTGTTCTGGGAGGCTGAGGGAGGTAAATCACTGAGGTCAGAAAGTTGAGATCAGCCTGAGCAAGAATTAGACCCCATCTCTACTAAAAATAGAAAAATTAGCAGGGCACTGGGGTGGGCCCCTGTAGTCTCAGCTACTTGGGAAGCTGAGACAGGAGGATTGCTTGAGCCCAGGAGTTTGAGGTTGCTGTGAGCTAGGCTGAGGCCATAGCACTTCTATCCTGGATAACAGAGTGAGACTGTACCTCAAAATATATATATTATTCTCTAAATAAAATATATTAAGTATATTACTTTGTGCTAGATTTTAATAGAAACAAATGGTAGCAAGTACTGAATGTTAAAATAGATTGTATAGAAAAACTTAAAATAATTTATTTTTATTTTTTCCTGTGAATTTATAAATTTATTTTAATAGCTTAATTTTAAAATCCAGCATTCCAAACAGTAGAACAAGGACTGATGGGGAAGAAAATTCAAGGAGGCAGGTGTTAATGGTTAAATATCTACATCAGAACTTATAAAGAGCCATTTCATAATGGTTGCTCTTGGGTTGTAAATAGTGTTTTGAAGCATTTGATCAGAGGTCAGGTGTGCACCTGTTACAAATGATACAGAAAGGATTTTTATGCTTGAAAGTTCTAAGCCCTTTAATAATGTTAAGATTTCATCATTTTGTTTGTGTACACAAAGATAAAGTTTGGTTTGATGGAGACCAAAAGGGAGAGGTGAATAGAGGTGAATAGAATACTAGTAATAGGCTGACTTGAAATCTGTGGTACAATTCATTGATATGGAGCTTTTAATTTTTCACACATCATTTTCCCCCTGTGTATTTATAGACTTTTCTCTTAAGTTCTTACTTTCTGTTGGGAAATAATAATTGCACTGCCCATTATTACATACTTAAGTGTTCATTTCCTGTAAGAATTTTGTGCTTTGTGGTAAAAACTCAACTCTGGTATTTTTCTTCTCACTCAGCAAACTTACTTCCTGTTTCCTTCTAGTGTCTTTTGTTATGATAATCTAAGTACTTCAGTTCAAAGTTTTTGTGACCAAAATCAGAAAAAGTCACAGTATTTAAAACTGCTTCTTTTGGCAATTTAAGTTTAAATCAGACTTTCAGTTAATTGCTGTGAGTTTAGTGACTTTGAGCAGATTTCAAAGATTTTAGTAATGGGTCAAATTATTTTCATGTAAATGGTTTTACTAAGTTCTGTGGATATTAACTCTTTCTAAAAGTTCTAGAATGTCTATCACTAATTTTAGAGAAGAAGGAAAGTTAAAATATTTTCATTGGCTGAGAATATTTGAAGAGCTCAATTAAGTCTCTGTAAAATAAAAATAATTCAAATAAGGTTGTAAACACTTTGTTCTGAGTAGTAACTGATATATTTAATGCTTAAAATATATTTGTTGAAAACTTAATGCTTGCTGTGTTTCATCTAGTTTCTGGGTAATGTGGCTTGAACCTTGAACTTGTGTAGGCATAAAGCTTTCCTATATTCTTATAAGTGCTTTACAGACTTTTGACAAACCCAAATAAGTGATGGAGGCAAAGATCTTAATTAATGGAGGCTTATTAAACCAGAGTTGAAAGACCTGCCCAGGAAAAGCACAGACTACAAAGCATCTGTAACCTGTGCTCTGCAAAAAAGAATTTTTAGATTCAGTATTTAAGGGGAGAGGACATTCAGAAAGAAAAAGGGGGAGAGAGGTAGGCATTGGGGAAAAGGGTTACTACGTTCTTCTGAGACTTTGGTTAATTCCCAGGACATCTACATTTTACATAAGATAAGGTGAATGTCTGAAAAGAAAAAGGTAGTAAAGGAAAAATCAGTTGTGTAGGCATCTCAGGTAGGAGGAAGATTGATCTTGTTCTGCATCTGGGAGGATAAATTTGTAACCAACATTATTGTGCGGAATTGAATAGACTTTAGGAGCTAGACTTAGTCTGCACACCAAACTTTACCCTTTGCATGTCCTTGTTTATAGGAGGCCAGCATAAAGAATTTCCTTACGAATTATATGTGGGGACAGTCCTTGTGGATGTCTCTTATGTTTCCTTGGGGATCCGACTGAAGGATGCCAGTGGTAACCATTCAATTCTTTTGGAAGAAGGTGTTGTGTGACTTGACCTTATCTTTTGCATAAAGAGTTGGGAGATGGTCTGAGATTTTCATTTTCCTTTGCAGTAGGTACTGATACATTTTTGTAAATTATTTCAAACCTTTACCACTTTTCTTAAACCCCTTAATCCACTTTGTCATCTTTCCTCTAGTAGATCTCTCTTCTTTTTTTTTGCTTTTTTGTTTTAAGCTGCGGTCAAGGCCATCCATTGTATGGATTTACCTACCTTACATTTTCCTCTTTCTAGTTTGAGAGGAAGAGATAATTCTTCTTTTTTCTAAAACTTTGATTCTTTTATATCTTTTCTTCCTTCTGTTTGTACCTGTCTTCGTCAAAGTTATTATTCACTTTCCAGTCTCTTGCCATTCTTCTCTTGTTGCCTTCATGTTGCAAAAACTTATTTTTTCGGGCGGCGCCCGTGGCTCAGTGGGTAGGGTGCCTGCCCCATATACTGAGGGTGGCGGTTTCAAACCTGGCCCCAGCCAAACTGCAACAACAAAAACAACAACAACAACAAAAAAATAGCCGGACGTTGTGGCGAGCGCTTGTAGTCCCAGCTACTCAGGAGGCTGAGGCAAGAGAATCGCCTAAGCCCAGGAGTTGGAGGTTGCTGTGAGCTGTGTGACGCCATAGCACTCTACCGAGGCAAAAAAGTGAGACTCTGTCTCTAATAAAAATAAATAAATAAATAAACAAACTTATTTTTCTGGTAACATTGTTATTAATTGCCAATCCAGTGAACAGGTTCACTGTCCAGTCCTTTTGCCTAATTTTCAGAAGTTGACTATATTCTTTTCTTGGGACTTCTGTTGCCCTGGGTAAACCTGTTTCCTACCTTCCCTCTAGTGATCCCTGGCTCCTTCCCTTTGTGTAGTCTTAGACATAGGCATTCTCCAAAAGGCTTGTTCTTGGTTGTCTTCAATAATTCTTACTGTTCTCCCCTTACTCAGTGTTTTCTTTTTGAGAATCCAACATACTTAGATTGAAATATACTGATCTAGACTCTTGCCAGTGATATGACTCCATGGCTTTCTATGGTTGAGATGCTATGATAGTTAATTTTAATGTTGTCAACTTGACTATGCTTGGGGTGCCCAAACATTTGATCAGCCATTATTCTGGGTATGTCTGTGAGGGTGTTCTGGATGAAATAAACATTTGAATTGGTAGGCTAGTAAAGCAGATTGCCTGTCTGATGTGGATAGGCCTAATCCATTTAGATTAAGGCCTGAAAACTGACCTTCCTTCAGCCTGCCTGCCTTCAAAATGGAGTATTGATTTCTTTTTCTTGCCTTTGGAGTTAAAATGAAACATCAGCTTTTCTGAGGTTTAAGCATGACAACTTGGACTGGAAGTACTCATTGGCTAGCCTTTGTCTCTTGCCAACTACAAATCTTATCACATAGAGCAGTTATAGACATAGATATCCCAGGTCTGTGCCCCACAGATGCAGACCCTTAATGTATTTCTTAGCCTGTCAAAGAGATTATTTCCCATTGATGGAGCTTGGCCTAAGACTACCCTTTGGATGAAACGTTGTTTTCTCAGTGATCCAGATGGGTGCTGACAGTAGTTAGCAGAGAGGAAAGAATTCCCTATAAAAAATTACTGGAGTTGGATGATCCTGAAATCCATGTCTCTAGCTCTGGAATAGAACATTTCTAGATGATGACCTAAGCACCTCCATGAATTTCTTTATTTATTTTTTTTTCTTTTTGAGACAAGAGTCTCAGTTGGTCATCCTTGGTAGAGTGCCATAGCATCATAGCTCACAACCTGAAACTCTTGGGCTCAGGCGTGCCTCAGCCTCCCCAGTAGCTGGGACTATATGTGCCTGTCACAATGCCCAGCTATTTTTAGAGATGGTATCTCACTTGTGCTCAGTCTGGTCTCAAACCTGTGAGCTCAGGGCAGTCCATCCGCCTCAGCCTTCCAGAGTGCTAGGATTACAAGTGTAAGCCACTATGCCTGGACAGCTTCCATGAATTTCTAAACCCAACATATTTCTTAAAGAACTTTGTATCTTCCCCTACATGTTTTTTTCTTTGTTAAGCCATGTGTTACTAATGGCATTGGCAATTTTTTCTTATTATCACATCTCTTTCATTCATTAAAAATGTGTGAAGGTGTACAATGTAAAGGGTTGCAAATATTGATCATTTGCAGACTTCACTATTAAAGAACTTGGGGCAGAAGTGGGAGACAAGATGTGAATGTGTATAAATGTAGTACAAAATAGAAAGCCTTGAGGGCCACATAGGAAAAATCTGGAAGATGAATGGAGAAAAGGGATGATTTGAGGCATAGATTGTGCAGAGTTTACGAGTGGGATAAGAGTTTGGGGTGAGGGAATAGATGTAAAAAAATACACATATACTGAAGAACTTCTATAGTTGACCATGTCCCTGTACTGACCATCTCCTTAAGTTGACCTAATTGTCATAGATAGGACATGCACCACATACATGTATCAGTATAGTAGGCCTAGTTCCTTATGTTGACCACCTCTATATGTTGACCAGTTTGTTACAGTCCCTTGGATAGTCATACATACATATAATACAACCTCTGTAATAAATATGTATATGTAGAGAGAGTATACATATAGTGTCTAAAAAATGCATACACATTTTAAGAAAGGAGAAAACTATTAAAATTGTAATACTCAATATATACTGATAATAAAAGATGTATACAAGTCTTTTTTTTTTTTTTTTTTTAAGACAGAGTCTCACTATGTCACCCTAGGTAGGGTGCCATGGCGTCACAGCTCATAGCAACTTCAAACTCTTGGATTCAAGCGAGTTTCTTGCCTCAGCCTCCCAAGTAGCTGGGACTACAATGCCCGGCCTTTTTTTTTGCTGTAGTTGTCATTGTTGTTTGGCAGGCTTGGGCTGGGTTTGAACCCACCAGCTCTGGTGTATGGGTGTATGCGGCTGGCACGCTAGCCGCTGAACTACAGGCGCCAAGCCTATACTAGTCATTTTTGAGCACCTCTTATATTCGTAGAAGTCAAACATGAGTTGAGTATTACAATTTAATTTTTTTTTCTTAAAATGTGTACACATTTTTTGGCACTCTCTGTATGTATGTTTGTTCCAGAAAGAGTGGAGGAAAAAGCTTCCCAAAATGTGCATGTATGAGGTGAAATACTGTGGCGGCCCAGCTGTTATTTATCCTTTGAGGACAGAACAATTGAATTAACTTTTCAGCTTCCATTTTTTTCCTTAATGTATGACTGGATTATTTATTTCTGTCACTCTTGGTTCATACTCATAACCTGCTTGAAAGGAAGGACCTAATTCATGAGACATACTATGATAAATGCAATAACTTTTATTTTATAAAAAAATCTACAAATGGTTCTAAGAAGACTCAATCTGTTTTTAAAATAGGTAAAACATGAATAACAGTGTTCATCGTGCAAAGGTAATTGCTGGGGCAAGCAAAACTTCAGGTTTTCTACATTGTTCCCACAAAGGTCACAATGTTGTTTTTCACATTGTGTTTTTAAGGAGTCTTTTTTTTGAGAGATAGATTGACAAGTGATTAAGCATGAGACAGCGAAGCCAGGCTGCCTTGTTTGAAATTCTAACTGCCTATATTAGCTGTATGATAAATAAATATAAATGAATGGAGCCTGTAAGTTTGTTACTATAGAGCAGGGGTCCTCAAACTACGGCCCACAGGCCACATGAGTTGGTGTGAATTGTATTTGGTCCCGTTTTGTTTTGACTTCAAAATAAGATATGTGCAGTGTACATAGGAATTTGTTCATAGTTTTTTTTTTTAAACTATAGTCTGGCCCTCCAATGGTCTGAGGGACAGCGAATTGGCCCCCTGTTTAAAAAGTTTGAGGACGTCTGCTATAGAGCCTGATACATAGTAAATGCTCAGTACTTGCTGGATATTATTTTTTAAATAATACTAATAATTGTAAAAGTTTATTTTATAGAATTAAATACTAATGAAAGTTACTGCTACTCTTTTTAGGAAGTTATTGAAGGAACTATGATACGTAATATCTTATATTCTTTAAATTTTATATGGCTTTCATTCATTGGCTTTATGCAAGTGAATTTTAACTTGTTTTTTTTTTTTTTTTTGAGACAGAGCCTCAAGCTGTCACCCGGGGTAGAGTGCCGTGGCATCACAGCTCACAGTAACCTACAACTCCTGGGCTAAAGCGAGTCTCCTGCCTCCGCCTCCCAAGTAGCTAGGACTGTAGGTGCCCGCCACAACGCCTGGCCATTTTTTGGTTGCAGCCGTCATTGTTGTTTGGCGGGCCCGGGCTGGATTCGAACCCGCCAGCTCAGGTGTACGTGGCTGGCGCCTTAACCGCTTGAGCCACAGGCTCCGAGCCTTTAACTTCATTTTAAAAGGAGCAAATGATTCAACAAATTGAACTGATGATTGAGTACTTCTAAATGGGGAAACAAGTTCTACAAACATACAGAATTCAACAAAATTCTGTTTTTCTCAAGTTTCACATTAGGACAAATACAAAACAAGATATAATAATATGATTTTTGTTTAGACTAAACATTTTGAAGTAATCATAACAGGCAGGTGAAGTGACATTCAATTGGGCCTTAAAAAATTAATAGATTTTTCACACATGTTGTGAGGGCAGTTTAAGAGGAAGACATTTCAGACAAAGAGAAAAGGTTCAGAGGCAGAATAGCTTGATTTGTGTTTTACAGGAACAGGATATGATTCAAACAAACGAACATAAACATCTTTTGGAAAGTTCTGGGAAATAAGATTGGATTAGATTGTGGGAAGTGTTGAGTATCAAAGTGGAGGATTTGCTAGAAAATATCAAATCCCATTCTTTGGAGCACTATGGTCTGTTTGCTACAGTGCTTGTTTTGTAACAGAAATTAATTGATATGTGATCGGTAACTATGTGATTTGATGTTAGTATAATGGGGAAGTAGCATTAGTTCAAACGAGCAAACTTTCTTACAATTTAAGGGAAAGCTTCAGCAATATAAGACATTAAGAAAATCACTGAAATGTCCTTTTTTTAGTAAAAATGAGTGGCTTCAAGAATAGTTCCTCATTCCACAGTATTAAGCTGTGTGGTTAAACACAAGTGCAGACAGAAACTGTGAAAACATTTTCCCTTTGAATTAAGAACTTTTTCTGTTGGTTTGGTGAAGAAGTCTACATTCTGTATTGTATTTTTAACTTAATAGAGATTGGTCTTGACTCATATCTCAAAAGAGAAAGCAAGAGCCCCAGAGTTTTAGGCTTCAGAGGATTGAAGACATAATGCTAGGTGCAAATGGAAGTAGACATTTAACTGTGCTAGGATTTTTCACAAGACTTGTTATTTGTTTTAGTTAGATCTTTGGTTACAGAGTTTGATTGACCTTTAAAAAAAATTTTTTTTTTTTGAGACAGCCTCACTTTGTTGCCCTTGGTAGAGTGTTGTGGCGTCATAGCTCACAGTAACCTCAGACTCTTGGGCTCAAGTGATTGATTCTCTTGCCTCACCCTGGAGTAGCTGGGACTACAGGCGTCCACCACAATGCTGGCTATTTTTAGAGACGAGGTCTCACTCTTGCTCAAGTTGGTCTTAAACCTGTGAGCTCAGGCCTCCCAGAGTCATAGGATTATAGGCATGAGCCACCATGCCTAGCTTTAAATTTTTTTTTAATGTTTTAATCCTTTTTCTTTTTAGAAATGAGGTCTCACTATATGCCAAGCTAGTTTGTAACTCTTGAATTCAAGTGATTCTCCTGCCTCAGCCTCCTAAAGTGCTAGGATCACAGGCATGTGCCACTCTTCCTGGCCCACTCCCAATTAAAAAATTCTTTTTTATACATAGGGTCTTGCTTTTTTGCTCAGGTTGGAGTACAGTGAGATAATCATAGCTCATTGCATCCTCAAAATTGCTGGGTTCAAATGATTGATCCTCCTGCCTCAACCTCCTAGTAGCTGGGACTACAGACCCATGCCACCACGCATGGCCAATTTAAAACAAATTGGCAGACATGGGGTCTTGCTTTATTGCCCAAGCTGGAGTGTAATGATGAAATCATGGCTCACTACAACCTTGAATTTCTGGCCTCAGCAGTCTTCCTGCCTTCGCCTTAAGTGATGGAATTGTAGGTGTGAGTCACTGAGACCAGCCCAAATTTTTAGGGGAGTTTTGACATACTGTAAAAATACCTGATTTGGCACAAATTTCAAATGTAAATTTCATACTATGTAAAAATACCTGATTTGGCACAAATTTCAAATGCCAAATCAGGTATTTTTACATAGTATGAAATTTACATTTGAAATTTGTATTATAAATACATTTGAAATCTGTGCCAAATCAGGTATTTTTACATAGTATGTCAAAACTCCTCTAAATGGGCTCTGATGTTTGGCTATGCTTAGAGGGAATTGATCTCCTTAAATGTTGCAAACAAATTTTGACCAGACATAAACTTAACTTTTGAGGGATAGTCAGGGCGTGTTTGTGTAAGTTTTTTTTATCATAGAAAATGCCCACTCAGGCTCTGTGCCTGTGGCTCACGTGGCTAAGGTGCCAGCCACATACACCTGAGCTGGTAGGTTTGAATCCAGCCTGGGCCCGCCAAACAACAATGATGGCTGCAACCAAAAAATAGCTGGGCATTGTGGTGGGTGCCTGTAGTCCCAGCTACTTGGGAGGCGGAGGCAGGAGAATCGCTTGAGCCCGGGAGTTGGAGGTTGTTGTGAGCTGTGATGCCACAGCCCTCTACCCAGGGCGACAGCTTGAGGCTCTGTCTCAAAAAAAGAAAAAAAGAAAGAAAGAAAGAAAGAAAGAAAGAAAGAAAATGCCCACTCATTCCTAAAAGTCATTCCCTTACCAGGTGCTTTCTTGGAATTTGGGGCCTTAAGTTGAATGAATATAGAATTCCTAGTTTATTAGAGGAGTTCCAAATGGGCTTAGCTCTTCATTTACTTTAAACAGGGAAGTCCTTTAATTTAATTTAGCTGTTAACTTTCTGAAGTGTTTGTTTCAGGAATATTTTGAACTTTTTTTTTCTTTTACTTTCAGACAGAGTCTCACTATTTCACCCTTGGTAGAGTGCTGTGGCATCACAGCTCACAGCAACCTCTAACTCTTGGGCTTAAGTGACACTCTTGCCTCAGCCTCTCAAGTTGCTGGGACTACCGGCATCTGCCACAATGTCCGGATATTTTGTGGTTGCTGTTGAAGTTGTCATTGTTGTTTTAGCAGGCCCGGGTCGGGTTCGGACCCACTAGCCTTGGTGTATGCGGCTGACGTTCTACCCACTAAGCTATGGGCGCTGAGCCTTGAGGAATATTTTGAATGGAAAGGTCTTTAGGATTACATTCTTACTGACAAATACTAACCCTTTTCTACTTTTGAGTAAGTAAAACCAGTGAACTTAAAATAAGGTTCAGTTGGCATTACTTTTACAAAGAGAGATATCCATAATTTAAAACTTTGTCACTGATATGGTTTATTTACTTCCATATCTTTGTACATACTGTATTTTCAGTAAAATGTGTTTGTGCTGTGCTGCTATGTATCATTTGGGGGGTCTTTCACTTTCAACAATAGATATTATAGGGCCAGGCATGGTGGCTCACACCTGTAATCCTCGCATTCTGGCAGGCTGAGGAGGGTAGATTGCTTGAGTTCAGAGGTTGTAGACCAAGCTGAGCAAGGGTGAGACCCCATCTCTACTAAATAGAAAAACTGAGGCAAGAGGATCACTTGAACCTAGGAGGTTGAGATTGCTGTGAGCTGTGATGACGCCTTGGCACTCCACCCAGGGCAATAGCTTGAGACTCTGTCTCAAAAAATAAAAAATTCACTTTTAAAATAAAAACACTTTTTTAATTACAGAAAGACCCCGGTGGGACCAGTAGTTTGCCAATTGGAAGTTCTCTTCTACAGGAAATCGATGTACAGAACGAGGAGGTGGCAGCTTTTTGTCTATCTATTACAAAGTAAGGAATTTTTCTTTATAAATTGCAGATTCTTTAAATGTTCACTTAAACCATTAACTTGGAAAATGAGTTAAGTGCTAATAATGCTAATGTTTTAATAATTATAATTATTCTGGTGACTAAAATTTTAAGTCAAATGGTTAATGGGCACATTAACACAAAGTACAGTTGAACAATCCTTCCCTGTTATGGTTCTGAATACTTAGAAAAGTGAGGTCAGACTGAAGACTTCTGATACTCTATTACCTAGTGAAAATATGGCTTACATGTAAGATTTGGTACACTTAGAAAATGCCTATTTTTGTTTTAGAGAGAATTTTATTTATTTATTTATTCTTAAATTTTTTTTTTTTTTTAGAGACAGAGTCTAACTTTATCGCTCTCAGTAGAGTGCTGTAGCATCACAGCTCACAGCAACCTCCAACTCCTGGGCTCAAGCTATTCTCCTGCCTCTGCCTCCCAAGTAGGTGGGACTACAGGCGCCTGCCATAACGCCCCGGCTATTTTTTGGTTGCAGCCATCATTGTTGTTTGGCGGCCCCTGGCTGGATTCGAACCCTCCAGCTCAGATGTATGTGGCTGGCGCCTTAGCCACTTGAGCCACAGGCGCTGAGCCAACATACATTTTCAAGCATTAAAAATACTGTCCTACTTAATTAAGAAGTAACAGATCTAGCAGGCAAAATTAGAAGAGTAAATGTATTTTTTAAAGATTAGAAAAATGCATTTATAAAATAGTCTCTCAAACTTTTTTGTTTATTTTCTAATAAGACTAAATTTATTCAATACCCTAGTAAAAGTTTTGATTATAAGTATCGAACAGTATAAAAAGTACAAAACAGATCTGTAGATTTCTAATATATTAATACTAGTCTCTCAATCTTAAATGTATTCATTACAGATGAGGAAACTGAGACTCAGAGAGGTAACCTAACAAAGTTTCCTTAGCTAGTCATTAACAGGGCCAGATTTCCTTTGCCTCTGGTTAAGTGTGTTTTATTTCCATTCTGTTGCTGTATTAGTCAACACTTCTGTTATAAGTGGTAGAAACTCATCTTAAAATTAAATCAGGAAATGCCACACACTGGCTCTCAAATTCATATAGCAGGGGTAGAGTTCGATAACAGTAAGATCCAGGAATTCATACTTTAAATCCCCTCCTCCCTTTAACTTTCCTTGCCCATTCCTTTTCCTTTCCTCATTCCTCAGTTTTCTTTCCTTGCTTCTCTTCCCGAGTTTTCTTCTACTGTAGGTGAGGCTTTAGAAGACAGGGAATAAAGCCACTGATAACTAGGACATCATATTCTGAAGGTCTCTTTAGCAGAGAGGGAAAGGAGTCCTTTTAGCCAGCCAGGTGATACATTTTCAGAGAAGGCAAGAATAGAACAGTAAACTTTGTGGCCAGGAGGATGAGCTCTGTTATCTAAAGAAGGTAAAGTAGATCACCACTGGGAGATTTATTCTGAATCTAGCATTTTCCTCAGTGTGGTATGGCATACTTTAAATATAGTAGGGTTCGGGGTTCCCAGATCATTTTTGAGTATATACATCATTTCAATGTTAAGATACTTACTAATATTTAACTTAGATTTTCTGGACCATTGGTAATGCTGCATTAAAACTCTGTCTTTGGATTATTTTTTAACCAGCATTTCTTTTCTTCAGAATACCTTAGGGAGAAGAAAAATATCGGTAGAGCTACTTTTTCTTTTGTAATGTAGAGTAATGTAATGTAAAATGTCCCTTCCATTTTAAATGTAGCTCTACATCATTTTTCTACAGAAAAATATTAGTAGAGCTACTTTTTCTTTTGTAATGTAGAGTAATGTAATGTAAAATGTCCCTTCCATTAGCTCTACATTTAAAATGGAAGGGACATGTACATGACTTAATATAAAAATTGCACGTATTATAAATTACCTATGTGTTATACTATTACCTATGTGTGTTTAATGGTTTGAAATAATCTGTTACCTTAATGGTTTGGAAATAATCTGTCATGTATTCTTTTAGTTTTTCCCCCAAACAAGCCTTGTACATTTCCTGTTAGTCTGTGTCCTGTAACTACTGCATTTAAGCTTTGCAGGTTGAGAAATTAGGTTTGCTGCAACCTGCTTTTTTACCTCATTTGAATCTTAGAATTATTTATACAAACTCAGTCACTAAATGAAAATGATTTTTTTATTCTCTCTTTCTCAGGCTTATGTAACAGGAAACCTCAAATGAACTAAAGAGAGAATGAGTTCTTTTTGTAATTTTGTTTTCATTAGGAGACTATCATTGCAACCATTACTTACTAGAGCAGTAAGAGGTGAAAGTATTTTTGATGCCACGTTCTGGGGACTTCTCTTATTCTCCTGTGGCCATGGAGATTGGGGTCAGGAGATATCCACTGGAGAAATTAGTGGTTTTGTTTTTTCCAGGATGCTCATTTTTGTAGTGGATTTTTAAATGGGAATTTATACAGTTAATTAGCCAGTTCTTTACTTTTTAAAATCATGTAAAATTATTCATTTAATCATTTAAATTCAGCAGTGAAATTTATGTCAGACTGTCAGAATGATGTTTGTTTATAGTGAAAATTACTATACAACAGACTTGAGTTTAGTGCCAGTTCTAGGCGTTGGGTTTTGTTGTTGTTTATCTGTGATATTAAAGAGCCAGACTGCTGATCTCAAGAATCTCTTTCATTTTAAGGTTCTGAGTACAAAGATTCAGGATGTTTTTCATTATTACTGCATTTTTTGGTTTTTATTTCTTGTTTTCTTTCCTTTCATGCTAATCATAATTTATAAAGCTTTCTATCTCTATTAGTTATAGGTCCAGACAAAGTTCAGTCAAATGTTAAATACCGTAGAAGTTATTGCCACTTTGTTTGTGGTCCTTTAGGATTAGATGAGAAACCATACTCTATACCTGTCTTCCTGAATAGCTTTCTAGTCTCTTTCCTTCATATATAGTTTAGCTCTAATATTCGTGTCCTGTAATAGAATCTTGTCCCCAAGGACTTCCTAAGTATTTTCAAGGACTTCACATCTGCATTTAGTTAATTTTTTCTTTTTTCTTTTCTTTTCTTTTCTTTTCTTTTTTTGTTGCAGTTTGGCTGGACCGGGTTTGAACCCGCCTCCCTCAGTATATGGGGCCGGCGCCCTACCCACTGAGCCACAGGTGCTGCCCTGCATGTAGTTAATTTTATTCTAAACAATGATAAGTATACTTTCCTCTAAAGTAATGTTAAGGTGTTAATTCAATTAAAACCTCTTAAGCCTTTTTTTTTTTCTTTTTAATCCTATCTCCTATGGATTTTGCCTGATTTGGCTAACTGTAACAGAGTTTTAACTTGATTGAGCACACAGTAGGAAAATAAACCATGAAAGTTTTTAGTTTATGCATACAGGCATTAAATTCCCGGAACTGTGGAGCACCTAAACAAAAAAGCCTTTTTGGGGGATGATAGGGAAATGGAAATTTTAGACAAAATAAAAATTAGAATTGGAAAAAAATACTTTTTTATAGGTAGTTACTTTAGAACATCAAGCGGCAATGTATACCTTCGAGTGTCCATAATAATACTTTACCTGGTCTATTATATTTAAAGTGAATGATTTATTAAAACAGCAGTTATTTTAATAATTTGATTTTGTATGTTTAAAAAGTTTAGTTATAAACAAAATAAAACCAAAAGGCCCAACTGTAAGGAATCTGTTATATTTTAGGTGTTTTGGTTTATTTTTTATTTTTTAATTTGTATAAAATAAATATGAGAACAGGAGAAATCATCAGCTTCACAGAAAAACAAAGGAATTGCTGCATTTTCTGGGCATGCTGTGTCTTCCACAGTATCAAGCGAGCACAGAAAAGATTCATTTCAAAAGCATTCTTTTGTGTGTATGTGGTTAACTTTTTCATTTTTTGTTTTTGTTTTTATGTTTCATTTTTTGTTTCTGTTTTTAAGGGTGTAAATCCAGTGACATTAGCTACATTCACATTGTTGTGTAAAAGAAAGGACTGATTTAAAGAAAGGGAAATGAAGAACCCCCACCCCCAACACACAACAAAGCTAAGCTCATTAATTGTAACTTTCATCACCGGAATTTTTTCTAAAAAATTCTTGTTTTCTGAGCGTCTAAGATTGTATTATCTTTAAAGATTTCTCATTGGGTGCGGTGGCTCATGCCCTTAATTCTAGCACTCTGGGAGGCTAGGTGGATAGCTTGAGCTCACCAGTTTGAGATCAGCCTGAGCAAAAGCAAGACCCCAACTCTACTAAAAATAGAAAAACTGAGGCAAGAGGATTGCTTGAGCCCTAGAATTGGAGGTTGCTGTGATCTATGATGCCATGGCACTCTACCCAGGGCAACAGCTTGAGACTCACTCTGTCTCAAAAAAAAAAAAAAAAATTTCTGGAAATTGAAGGCTTGCTTAGATACAGACAAAATCCTCTACCATATCACAGATTAGTTAATTTCATGACTTGATATAAGCATTTGTCTTATTCTGTTTGTGTTGCTATAAAGCAATGGTTCTCAACCTTCCCAATGCCGCAACCCTGTAATACAGTTCTTGTGAGTTGCGACCCACAGGTTGAGAATCGCTGCTATAAAGGAATACTAAGACTGGGTAATTTATAAAGAAGAAAGGTTATTTGGTTCATGATTCTGCTGGCTGGTAGATCGGGCATCTAGTGAAAACCTCAGGCTGCTTCCACTTACGGTGTAAGGCAAAGGCAAATGTATACAGAGTTCACCTGGTGAGAGAGGAAACAAGGCCAGGGAGATATCATGGCTCTTTTTAACCAACAGCTGCTCTTATGGAAACAAATAGAGAATTCACTCATTACCAGGAGGATGGTACCAGCATTAATGAGGGATCTGCCCCCATGACCCATATACCTCCCATTAGGCCTCAACTATAACACTGAGCACCAAATTTCAATATGTGATTTAGGGGAGATAACCTATCCAAACTATAGCAACATCCATTTCATAAGCTATAGAAAGCGCAAGAATACTGAGTATATGAGAAATAAGGAGACTCTCAGGCTAGGTTCCATGAAGATCTTGCCATTATGTTGCAAAGGGGTAAGTTTGTGAGTAATCAGATATCTAAAGATAATGTGTCCACATGTAAAGGTGCAGTTTAGTATCAATTTAAGTTTATCATGTTACTTTTCCTTTCCTATTTTACTTCTTTTTAACATTGGATCCATTGTGTCACTTAAGATTACAGTGCTGGGGCTCGGCGCCTGTGGCTCAATGGGCTAAGGCGCCAGCCATGTATACCTGACCTGGCGGGTTTGAATCCAGCCCGGGCCCGCCAAACAACAATGACGGCTGCAACCAAAAAATGGCCAGGTGTTGTGGCGGGCGCCTGAAGTCCCAGCTACTTGGGAGGCAGAGGCAGGAGACTCGCTTGAGCCCAGGAATTGGAGGTTGCTGTTAGCTGTGATGCCATGGCACTCTATCCAGGGTGACAGCTTGAGGTTCTGTCTCAAAAAAAAAAAAAAAAGATTACAGTGCTGGGCTGGGTGCAGTGGCTCATCCCTGTAATCGTAGCACTTTGGGAGAGGTGGATGGATTGCCTGAGTTCACAGGTTTGAGACCCCCTGAGCAACAAGATCGGGTCTCTAAAAATAGCTGGGTGTTGTCGTGGCGTCATAGCTCACAGCAACCTCAAACTCTTGGACTCAAGTAATTTTCTTGCCTCTTGGGCATTGTGGCAGGCACCTATAGTCCCAGCTACTCAGGAGGCTAAGGAATCGCTTGAGCCCAAGAGTTTGAGGTTGCTATGAGCTACGACAGCACAGCACTCTACCCAGGGTGACAGAGTGAGACTCTTGTCTCCAAAAAAATAAAGGGGGCAGATGGCAGGACTGGCACCTGTATTCCAACCTCCAGAAAAAAGTCAGTTAAAGGAAGCCCACAAGTATAAAGAAGTCATCAAATTCCCCTGTGTCGTCTAATAACAGCAGTGCTGACTGGAAATGAGCCATGCATCGTATTCATGTTGTTCCCATGAATACTTTTGTGTGAAATATTTCTAATTCCCTGGGTTTTAGAAATCACACTGGGGGAATAAAGACATTGGATGGCACTGTAAAAACCCTTGGCTGTTTTCTTTTTTTATTGTCTAGCAACCACAATGTAGCAAAAGGTCCTTAAGGAAAAAAAATTTTGTTTTCACTCTGACCATTACAGTTTCAGGGCTATGTTATATATATAATCAGTAATTCATTTAAAATGTACCGTTTTGTTTAACTGTACTGTGTGGCGAAAGAACCTGAAGAGAACCTCATTTAATGCTGTTTATCCAGTATGTGCTTGAATAATGTTGGTAGTATTACCAAAGATATCCTGGAAGTAGTTAATTTCTTAATTTTCCTTGAGTTCCTTTTATTTAAAAGGCTAATGCTGGTATTTGGAGTTTTGACAGGGGTTCATTCATTGCAGTTCTTACAAGCTGCTTTAGAGTTGGACAAGACAGAATTGAGTGGCTGTAAACATGTAAATGGTTTGGTTCATGTTCAGAGCTCTCAAATGCAGCTTTTAAAAAAAGAATTCAATTTCTTCTTTCTTGTGAACAGATTGAAGAACAAATTTCCACATACCAATCACTGCACAAACCGAGGCTATTTGTTAAGTCCAGTCACAGTGCAAAGAAACATATGTGGAGAAACAGCTAGTGTGAAGGTCTCCATTGAAATTGAAGGATTTCAACTACCAGTTACTTTTACATGCGATGGTAGGTTTATAGGTTTGTTAGAAGGGAAATGTTTAAAATGCCATTATTATCATTCTTTTAGTAAACCAAATTTGTTATTCTTAGGTGTCCTTTTGGCATTTGTATGGATAGTTTTCTGTTTAGAACTAGTGTGGAAACAGGTTACCTTTTTGTAACTACCAATTTCTCTGAGAAGTGCTGAGTAACTTGTTAATTAGTAACTCTTGGATATGACCAACAAACATTAGACAGAAAAGCTAATTATAATCTTTTTTTACTGTTTTTTCTTTTTATGGCAAGAAGAATGTTCCTTTATAAAGAACTGTTGATGAAATTGAAATTCCAAATAACATTCGAGGTTCATCTAAGGAGAAGACAAGTCTCCTTTGGTTTTTATTCTCCCTTTCAAACTTGGTGTGGATATCCTCTGTACAGATACATTCCCAAAGTGTGTAGGAAATTGTTTGTTGTAGTTTTTACTGTGTATTTATTTATTTATTATGGATAGGGTCTCACTTTGTCACCTAGGCGGTAGTGCAGTACTGTAATCATAGCTCACTGCATCCTTAAACTCTTTGGCCTGTTGGTTCAGATGCCCCAGAAGCTAGGACTACAGTCATGTACTGCCATGCCTGGCTAATTTTAAAAGTTTTTTATAGAGATGTGGTCTCACTATGTTGCTTAGACTGGTCTGAAACTCCTGCCCTCTGGTGATCCTCCTGCCTAGATCTCCCAGAGTGCTAGGATTACAAGCATGAGCTACCACGTCCACCTTGTTATAGATTTTAAAACTATTTTTATTTTCTTTCAGAGTTTATTACATTTCATAGTGTATATTATTTTAATGGGATGCCAACAGTGGAATGAGCTCCTATATTTCTACAGTACTTTGGCCTAAGAATTATACCATTTTTGTCTTAATGGTTTTGACAAAGAATATGTCTAATATTTGGATTCTTTCTAGCTTTGTATGTTTGGAAAAGTATAAATCTGAAACAGAAAAATATTAGCCAACTACAATAATCATTTTTTTAGCTTCTAAAGGGAAAGTTATTATTATTAATTTTTTGTGGTTTTTGTTTTGGAGACAGAGTCTCACTTTGTCGCCCTCCGTAGAGTGCTGTAATGTCACAGCTCACAACAACCTCAAACTCTTGGGCTTAAGCAATTCTCTTGACACAGCCTCCCAATTAGGTAGGACTATAGGTGCCTGCCACAACACCCAGCTATTTTTTGGTTGTAGTTGTCGTCGTTTGGCAGGCCTAGGCTGGATTCAAACCCGCCAGCTCTGGTGAATATGGCTGGTGCCCTAACTCCTGAGCTACAGGAGCCAAGCCAGAAAGTTATTCTTTTTAAAAACACCTTAAATTTTGGCTTGGGGAATTGTGTAAATCTAGGTATGTAGTAAGAATACTAATGTTAAAAAGTTCAATAGGGCTCAGCGCCTGTAGCTTAAGTGGCTAAGGCGCCAGCCACGTATACCAGAGCTGGCAGGTTCGAATTCAGCCTGGGCCTGCCAAACAACAATGACAACTACAACCCAAAAATAGCCGGGCATTGTGGTGGGCGCCTGTAGTCCCAGCTACCTGGGAGGTGGAGGCAGGAGACTTGCTTGAGCCCAGGAATTGGAGGTTGCTGTGAGCTGTGATGCCTCGGCACTCTACCCAGGGTGACAGCTTGAGGCTCTGTCTGTCTCCAAAAAAAGAAAAAAAAAGTTCAGTAGGCACTTCGATTAAAATAAGCTTGCATAAACATTGACAGCAAATGTTTTAATTTGTATCAAATTTTGACTTAATGCATTAAAACTAATCTTAAAGTATTTCAAATGTCTATTGTTCAGTTATTCATAACCAAATTATAGTAGCAATGATTTGTGTTTAAATTATAAATGCCAGCATACATTTCACAAATGCAGCTGTCATATTATGTTAGAGGTTATTGTACTAGATAGGGGCATTTTCTGCCAAGCTGTTAATTTTCATGTAGTTTTAATGTAAATGACCTCTTTTAAAAATTAAGCATAGAAGCTATATCTTTAGAAATATTTCACTTTAAAGTATTTTGTTTCTAATTTGTTGTAATCTTAGTATCCATGTTTTGCCAAGATAATTGGACAATACTTCTACTTACTGTATTTTTATTCTTCATTGGAAAATATACTAGGCAAATGTCAAACATTTAAAATAGCAATTCTTTTTTTTTTCTTTGAGACAAAGTCTTATTTTCTTGCCCTCGGTAGAGTGCCATGGCGTCATAGCTCAGAGCAACTTCCACCTCTTGGGCTCAAGTGATTCTCTTGTCTCAGCCTCACTAGTAGCTGGGACTATAGGCACTCGCCATAGTGTCTGTCTATTTTTTAGAGATGGGGTCTTGCTTTTGCTTAGGATAGTCTTGAACCTATGAGCTTAGGCATTCCACCCACCCCAGGCTCCCAGAGTGCTAGGATTACAGGCGTGAATCACTGTTCCTAGCTGATTCTTTTTCTTATAATTAATTTTAAATCATTGTATTTTTTAAAATTTTATTTCTTTTTTAAATCATTATTTGCTAGATACTACATCTGTGGAGACTGATGCTAGGACCTCCCTTAGATACCAAAACTCCAGGATGCTCAAATCCTTGATATAAAAGGCATAATATTTGCATATAACCTATGTTCATCTCCTATAGCATCATAGATTACTTATAATACCTAATATAATGTACATGCTATGTGAATAGTTGATGTACTATATTGTTTGGGGAATGATGACAAAAAAGTCAGCACATGTTTAGTACAGACACAGACCCTCCCCCGCCCCAATTTTTCATTCCAAGGTTGGTTGAATCCACATATACAGTACTCACAATGGGGGTACTGACTACTTTAGGTTAAATAAAACATATTATTAAAATTAGTTTCGGGGCGGCGCCTGTGGCTCATTGAGTAGGGCGCCGGTCCCATATGCCGGAGGTGGCAGGTTCAAACCCAGCCCCGGCCAAAAACTGCAAAAAATAAAAAAATTAAAAAAAAAAAAGTTTGAAAAAAAAAATAAAATTAGTTTCACCTCTTTCCCTTTATTTTTCAATATTACTAGAATATTTTTAATTATATATGTGGCCTATGTGTGTGGCTTATATTATATTTCTGTTGTACAGTGCTGTTTTAGAGTATAATACAGTCTTAAGTATATCCTTAGAGGTACATGAGTAAAATGAAAATGGTGACTAATTCTTTTACAGTGAGTTCTACTGTAGAAATCATTATAATGCAAGCTCTTTGCTGGGTACATGATGACTTAAATCAAGTAGATGTTGGCAGCTATGTTCTGAAAGTTTGTGGTCAAGAGGAAGTGCTGCAAAAGTAAGTATTTTAACTATTGAGCAACATCTTTGGAAATGTCATTTTAATTTGAAAATTTTCAAGTTAAATTTGTAATAAAAAATAAATTGGGTCCTATTTGATTCATTGGACCAGCAAATTCATATTGAGATATACTGTGTCTAAGGTGTCATATCTAAGATAGTGGTGTGATTGCAGAGATAGGTAAGACATAGTATTCCCTTAAGAATTTCATAGCCTTGGGCGGCGCCTGTGGCTCAGTGAGTAGGGCACTGGCCCCATATACCAAGGGTGGTGGGTTCAAACCTGGCCCCGGCCAAATTACAACAAAAAATATAGCCGGGTGTTGTGGTGGGTACCTATAGTCCCAGCTACTCCGGAGGCTGAGGCAAGAGAATCGCCTGAGCCCAAGACCTGGAGGTCGCTATGAGCTGTAATGCTATGGCACTCTACCAAGGGTAACAAAGTGAGACTCTGTCTCTAAAAAATAAAAAATAAAAGAATTTCATAGCCTTATACAGGAAGAATTGCAGGTAAGTGATTAATAAGCAAATAAAATGTTTTTTTCTGGCTCAGCACCTGTGGCGCAAGCAGCGAAGACACCAGCCACATACACCTGAGCTGGCAGGTTCGAATCCCGCCCAGGCCCACCAAACGGCAATGACAGCTGCAACCAAAAAATGGCCGGGCGTTGTGGCGGGCACCTGTGATCCCAGCTTCTTGGGAGGCAGAGGCAGGAGAATTGCTTGAGCCCAGGAATTGGAGGTTGCTGTGAGCTGTGATGCCATGGCACTCTAACCAGGGCGACAGCTTGAGGCTCTGTCTCAAAAAAAAAAAAAAAAAGTTTTTTTCTTTTTGTAGAGTCAGTCACATCATAATAGTCTCCATTTTCCTTTTGGAGCTTGCAATATTATTTTATGGATAGTAGTCATCTGTGATTTCTTTTTGATTGCCTAAAATAATTAAATGAATCTGTTTCTTAACCAGGTCATTTGTTACATTTGACATGTAGTCTGATTGTTTGATGGATGTTAATCTCCTAGACTACTAGAAATGTACTGTCCCTATTTTTATTTCCTTCTTCATCTTTGTCTTGGTCTTCTTTCTTCTTCACTTTGACTCTTCTCAGAAAAAATAATTCCTCTATTTAAATACTTGCATCATTCTCTTTAGTTTCTGATTCAGATATGATTTGTAATTTACTCTTACTTCTATAATTTCTAATTTGAGTGGTATAGTGAATAATTAATGTATTTTAACAGTAACCATTGCCTTGGAAGTCATGAACATATTCAAAACTGTCGAAAATGGGACACAGAGATTAGATTGCAACTCTTGACCTTCAGTGCAATGTGCCAAAATCTGGCCCGAACAGTAAGTGTGTATCTTATAACTGAATTGCATTTGGTTGAATCTTAATAATTCTGCAAATTAGCCATTTTTAATTTGTACGTTTTCTCGGATTTCTTGGTTGGAATGAGGTGATGAACACATTACCCTCAGCAGGAGTCTTTTCAGCAGATGGGGAGATTTTCATTCATGGAGGTTTAGGTAGCATACTCCTCAGAAAATTTGAAAATTAAAGTGGTGGAATTAGGAGTTTGATTTATAATAGTTTTACACACAAGTGAAAACATTAGGATCAGTCAAGGAAAATGAGGAAGAAGAAAAGATTTTGAAAACTGAATGTGGTTGGGGGAGGAAAGGATCGATATTGACCTTTGTACCAAACTGAGAAAAATAAATTCTCACAAAATGAAAGTCTAGTACTTCCGCAGATGGATGCTTTCAAAAAACAAAGTTCAGTACTTTTTTTTGAAGTTAAAACAAAACAGAACGGAGAAAAATTTAGCCATTGTAGTATTGTACAAACCTCTGATGAATTTTAAGCGAAGTTTTAATCTCTAAAGTACATTATTCTTCATTTGGTAGAATTTTAGGTGGAAAAATATCAGTTATTTCTTTCTTTTTTATTTTCTTTTCTTGAATTTTACTTCTATGTCAGGTAGAATTTATTTCAGTTGGGTGGAAATTATTTGATAAAATTCAGTACATTTTAGCATTCATTACTAATTTTTCAGTTTCATAAAGAATGGTGTTTTTGACTACATTTACATAATATGGACTTATAATAGAAGAGATTAGTACTTTGTTTGTTAGGGCTTGGAAGGGAGTGGGAGGAAACTTGATTATCATTAGAAAAAATAATACAGGAATTGTAGTGATATCTTCCCCATCTGGTTTCCACCCCCTTTGTTTGGCTGTCAGCCATCTTTGAAAATATTTTCAGCTCTTTATTCTCTCTGTACAGAGTAGTTTTTGCTTTAAGAGCTTATTTATATATCAGAAACGAGACTGAAAGAATTTATGTTTTCTGTTTCAAAAATGAAAGTATTTTCAGAATATTTATTCACTTTTATAATTGAAACAATTATAAATAGTATTTAATTCTGTTTTTTTTTCCTTTTTTTGGAAACAGAGTCTCATTCTGTTGTCCTAGGTGGGGTGCCATGGCATCATTGTAGCTCATAGCAACCTCAGTCTCTTAGGCTCAGGCCATCCTCTTGTCTTAGCCTCTTCTCCTGAGTAGCTAGGACTATAGGCACTTACACAGTGCCCAGCTAGTTTTTCTGTTTTTAGGATAGACCAGGTCTTGGTCTTGCTCAGGCTGGTCTTGAACTCCTGAGCTCAAGCAATCCTCCTGCCTTGACCTCCCAGACTGCTAAGATTACAGGCATGAGCCACCATCCCAGCCCAAATTCTGATAGTATTTTTCCTTTAGTTTTGAAAAATTCACTTTAGTTTAAATATTTCATCCATACACTTAACCATATTTGATTTGACAATGTAAAGACCAAAGAGTGGATTTGACTTTTTGGGATAAACATTTATGTATATGTGTTTGTTTAGGCAGAAGATGATGAAACACCTGTGAATGTGAACAAACACCTGCATCAAATAGAAAAACCTTATAAAGAAGTCATAACAAGGTATAGCATCTCTAAAGCATTACTTTCGGGTTTTCAAACTTTGTTTTTGGATGTAAATACATTTATTTTGTGATTAAAACAATCATTTTTGTATAGTGTTCTTTAGCCACAATAACTTTTTTCTTTCAGACACTCTGTTGAAGAACTCTTAGATTCTTATCACAACCAAGTAGAGATGGCTCTTCAAGTTGAAGTAAGTCTTAATTCACATTTTGACGCAGTGATTTAAAGATTCTTGTTGCCAGTGCTAGCATTGGTTTGGATGAAATATTTTAGGACTCTTAAAACTATAATTTTTAGGGTGGTGTCTGTGGCTCAGTGAGTAAGGCACTGGCCCCATATACGGAGGGTGGCGGGTTCAAACCCAGTGCCAGCCAAACTGCAACAAAAAAATAGCCAGGCGTTTTGGTGTGCGCCTGTGGTCCCAGCTACTCAGGAGGCTGAGGCAAGAGAATCACGTAAGTCCAAGAGTTGGAGGTTGCTGTGAGCTGTGATGTCATAGCACTCTACTGAGGGCAACAAAGTGAGACTCTATCTCTAAAAAAAAAAAAAAAAACTATAATTTTTAGGCCAGGCAAGGTCTCAAGCACTCCCAGCACTTAGGGAGGCTGAAGGAGGATCATTTGAGGTCATGAGTTTTGAGACCAGCCTGGCAACATAGTAAGACCCTGTCTCTCTCAAAATTTAAAAATTAGCTGAGTGTGGTGTCACATACCTGTAATCATAGCTACCTGGGAGACTGAGCTGGGGGTGTCACTGAGCCCAGGAGTTTGAAGTTTCAGTGAGCTGTGATCATGCGACTGTATTCTAGGCTAGGGGTCCTCAAACTACGGCCCGTGGGCCATATGTGTTGGTGTGAATTGTATTTGTTCCCATTTTGTTTTTTACTTCAAAATAAGATGTTTAAAGTTTGAGGACATCTGTTCTAGACTGACTGACATAGGAAGACCTTGTCTCTTTAAAAGAAAAAGGAAAAACTATGTTCTTGGTATTTGATGTCTTATTTTATGGCCAAAGTTCTTAATAATGCTCGAATCAACATGTTCATTTTTCACTCAGCTTAATTATAAGGGAAATCTTCAGTTCAATTCAGAGAGCATTTATTGGATGCTTACTATAGGCTAAATTCTGGAGTTATGAAAATGAGTTCTTCACCTGTCAGGAATGTATAAACTAGTGGTCGGATATTTAAAGAAAATTTCAATACAGTATAGTAAATGTGGAATATAATTGTATGTGCTGGAGTTCTTTGGCAGATCAAGAAAGGGTACCTTATGTAATTTGAGAGTTTAGGGAGGCCTTTTAGAAGGGAAATTACCTGAGCCAAGTCTTAAACAGTATGAGTTAGAAAGCTGGGAAAGGGATATTAAAAAAAAAATAGGTGTGATATTTACGTGGACGTATAAGCAGTTTTGTAATAGAGATAAGATGTGAAATTAGGATTCAGAGATGACATTGGAGATAGCCAGATATAAGTTGCTGCTGTATAATACAAGTTAAGGAATTTTAGTTTATCGTCTAGGTCAGGGGACCATATCCAGTTTACTTTCTGTTTTTTATAAGTAAAATTTTTTTAACACAACCACACCCATTTATTTATATACAAGGTCAGACGTTTAGGTTTGGGAACTTAACCTAGAAAAAACGCTACATTTCCTCATTGTTGGCTATCACTTTCAAGTACTCCCTTGGGAAGCCGTGCACTGATACCAGCGCTTGGTTGAAAGCAATTTTGGAACTCTTTTTTTGAATGACTGTCAGAGCTCTGTCGTACAAGGTCTGACAGTTAAGTTTGTGAACTCATCCTAGGAAAAGTGCTACACCTCTTTGCTGAATATCACTATGGTCACCTTTGAAGTACTCCCCTTGGCCACCTGGTGACCATAGTGACATATAAGCAATGAGGTATGTAGCACTTTTTCTAAGATGAGTTTGTGAATGTAATTATCAGACCTTGTATTATCTGTTGTCATTTGCATTCCAGAGTTAAGTAGTTGAAACAAAGATTGTATCCTAAACTGTTTACTGTTTGCTCCCATACAGAAAAAGTTTGTTGACCCCCCCTGCTTTAGCCACGTAGGTATTTTTATCCAACGATGAGAAGTAGGGTGAGGCAAGGTGTCGATAGGCTCAAAGTGTTGAGTCCCGCTTTGGGCACCAAATGTCAGGGTCCCGCCCCAGGGGCAGGGTCCGCTAAGACCTGTGGAACTGGCGTGACTGAAGAAATATAAAGTTAGGAATGACGATCAAGAGACACAAGACAGGATAGAATTTTCAAAGGTGGGAGCTTGGGACCACCGCCTGTTCGTGGGCTCCAGCAAGTGGCTCTGAATATTTGTTCCACACAGCTTTTACTGAAATTTGTCTGCCCAGGTGGTTAGCTGAGGGAGAGAACAACGATACCAGTAGTTTCTTTGAGTGAGCTATCAGCTCCTATTGTTATTATTACTAACTTCAAAGATTTGAGCAGTTTTGGAGCATCTGAAACTTGAGCCTTGTTTGGGGAAAACCTCCTGTCTGGAGTCACACACACAAATTCCTAGGGAGGTGTTAAGCTCTGCTAGTTCTCTGTAGAGTAAAATGCCACTGGTGTTAATCTCCCCTGAGGCTTTTTCCTCTCATCACCACCACAGAGGATTTTCCTCTGCAATAAGGGGTGTTTAGCTTTACTGCCCATATTGCAGGGCTCAAGCTATTTCCTTGGTCTCTGACCCAACCAAATGCAAATCTCCACAATGGGTATCTGCTTTGTCTGTTTAATGAGCAGGAAATGACTCAGAAGGTGTTTCTATTCCAGGTCTTTTCATAACCTCTTTTATGACCATTTTACTTCCTCAGAGTGTTCACAGACTCAGCAGGGTATTGGTGTAAGCTGTATCCCCAATAGGCCAGAGTTTCAGGAAAAGCCAGAAACTTGTTCAGATAAGAAATTTAGCAATGGCTAGTTTAAAGGTAAATTAGCTGACTTTTCTTTGTTCTGACTCTTTCAGCTTACTTTCTAATTTTCCCTTTTTCTGGGGGTGCCCTCCCTTGCCAAGAATGGGGTCTTTGGTCCCCATTCTTCCTACAGCAAGGGACTTGTTTAGTCTTTTTTTTTTTTTTTTTTTGACAGGAAGTAGGATTTATTATTGGTAGGCAAAATAGTGTTAAGTCCTCACGAGTGCAGGGCCTGCCACTTGTCCAGGGGGCCACGATTGGGGATGTATTTGACCCCACAGCCATCTGGGATGAGCCGCTTCTCAGCCATCATGTCTTCAAATTCATCTGAGTTAAACTTGGTAAAACCCCATTTCTTGGAGATGTGAATCTTCTGACGGCCAGGGAACTTGAACTTGGCCCTGCGACCTCAATCACATGCTCCTTGTTCTGTAGTTTGGTGCGGATGGACATGATGGCTTAGCCAATGTGAACCCTGGCCACAATGCCCTGGGGCTTTCCAGAGGCACCATGCATACCTGTCTGGAGCCTAGATTGGGGACAGCACAAGGTCTAACACATGAACATGTACTGGAAAGGAATTCTCCAAGGTCCCTTAGAGCAACCTATATAAGCAACAGGCTGCATATGCTACAGAGGAGGCTGCTGTTCGCAGCCACTGCACACTAGGCCTCCATGAAGAAAGGAGCATGGTTGGCTTAATTAGCTGCAGAGGGACTTGTTTAGTCTTATACTCTGAAATTACTCTGACCATACCTAGATTTAAAGCTAGGATTGGTTTGGGGGAGACTACTTAGAAAGGTTTTTTCATGGTATTCCAGCTGAAAGATGATGAGCATGGCAAAGGTAAAACAGAGGGAGCAGAATAACAATATTTAGAAGATAAAATTGATCAGATCTTGGTAAGTTATTAGATGTGAATAATAAAGAGGAAAGAGGGCTCAGCGCTCATAGCACAGTGGTTATAGTGCCAGCCACATACAATCCTTAGCCGGCCTCTGGGATATACACCAAAGCTGGTGGGTTCAAACCTGGCCCAGACCAGCTAAACAACAATGACAACTGCAACAAAAAATAGCCAGGCGTTGTGGCGGGTGCCTGTAGTCCCAGGCTGAGGTAAGAAAATTGCTTGAGCCCAAGAGGTTGAGGTTGCTGTGGGCTGTGACACCACAGCACTCTACCAAGGGCGACATAGTGAGACTCTGTCTCAAAAATAAATAAATAAATAAATAAATAAATAAATAAATAAATAAATAAATAAGAGGAAAGAATATGAGTGTAGGATGACTTCCAGATTTCTGGTTAGTACATTTTTGTCAGCATATAAACATATTCATTTATTCAAAAAATATTTACTGAGTATCTCCTTATTATGAGGCAATGTTACAGGTGCTGAGAATATGGCAGTAAACAAAAAAAACCGTAATCCTTGCCCTCAGAGTTTACATTCCAGTTGGAGGAGACACAATAAAATAAACTAGCGAAATATATGTTACATTAGATAGTAAGGGCTATTGAGAAAAATACAGGAAGAGAGTAATACCGTAATTTTAAAAAAGGTAGAGAAGGCCTCACTGAGAAGACGAATTTGAACAAAAACCTGGAGGGGGAACAAAAGGGAGAAGCCATCTGGTTATTCTGCACCATGGGTGTTCCAGGGAGACAAAACTGTTAAGTAGAAGGGCCTAAGGAGGCAGTGAAACATACAAGAGCTGCTAGGCTTGGGGAGCTGTAAGAGAAGGAATGTGGGCAAGAGAGGAAACAAGTCAGTTAGGACGCTGACGCCATAGCAAAGGTTGTGATGACTTGGACCAGGGTAACTGCAGTAGAAGTGGTGAGAAGGACTTGAATGCTATGATACATTTTAAATTAATGCCAGGAAGATTTACCCATAGTTTGGATATGGAGCATGAGAAGAGAGGAGAATTTAGAGTAACTCTTAAAATTTCCTACCTGAGCAACTGAAAGTTCAGAGTAACCTTCTAGTGAGATGTGGAAAACTGTGAGAAGAGCGAGTTTGGAGGAAAAATCAGGGACTCATCTTTGGGCATTGCATTTGGGATGACTGTTATTTCATCCAAGCAGAGATCTTGAGTAGGTAGTTGACGTGAATCAGGAATTATGTGTTGGATATCCAGGCTAGAGATAATAAACTCAAGAATCATCAGAATATAAATGGTATTTAGTAGCCATAAGACCGGATGAGATCACCAGGAAAATTATTGGAGGTAGAGGAAAAAAAGTTGTTACCCATAAAACAAAAAAATTTACATCCACCTGGAGCAACCACTGCACTTCTGTATTCTCCTTGCCACAGAACTCCTGAAAGTTAGGTTTTTGCTGCTTTCGTTTCCTCTCTTCACGTTCTTTATGAACCCACTTCAATCAGTTTCTCATTCTTAGTATGTCCCTGAGACTGCACTTACTGAGTCATCAAGGACTTCAATGACCCTGAATCCAGTAGTCAGTTCTTAGACATTATTTTTCTTTGATATAGTTGATCATTTCTTCCTTCTTGAAATCCTTAGCTGGCCCCTGGGATATCACCTTCGTGGTTTGCCTACTTCCATTGGCTACTCTGTCTCACTCTCACTTGGGACTTCTTGCTATGATCCCCCTATCTTCCTCACTGCTAAGCATTAGAATGCCCCAAGGGCTCAATTCTAGGACTTCTTCTCTTTATATTCACATCACAAGTGATCTTGCTACATCTCTGTCCTGGTAACTCTGAAGTGTGTATTTCTGGCCTTGATCTTTTCCCTCAACTCCACATTCACATATCTACTAATTGACATCTTTATGTGAATGCCTAATTAATTAATATCTCAAATTTAAGATCTACAAAACTGAATTTTTTTATGTTACCCTTTATATCTATTTATTTATCTGTTTTCTCTCTTTCTTTTTTGTTTTTTTACAGTTGTTGGCTGGGGCTGGGTTTGAACCCACCACCTATAGTATATGGGGCCGGTGCCCTACTCCTTTGAGCCACAGATGCCACCCTGACTTCTCTTTTTTAGACTTTATTTTTTTTAAAGTTTTAGGTTCCAAGCAATACTGAGAGGAAGGTACAGAGTAATATATCCCATATGCCTCCAGCCTTCACATATGCACAGCTTCTTCTATTATCCCCCCATTTTAATAAATGGCAACTCCCTTCTGTATTTGCTGAGACCCAAACCTTAGAGTTATCCTTAACTTCTCAAGAAAAACATCGTTCACATCCTGCATTCAATTTAAGTCATGTGAGCTCCACCTTGAGAATTCATTCAGCATCAGAGCTACAGCCCTTGTCAGTTGCAGTAATTCCTTACTAGTCCTCCACCTTCTACCATTGTCCTTTGGAGGGAAGATCAAGGCCTCACCTTTGGGCATTGCTTTTGGGATGACTGTTAACAACTGGACTAGTCTCCCAGCTTCAGAGTCTGTCTTCCATAGTCAACGAAAATTATCTTTTAAAAATAAACTACCAAATGCAGTGTAGTATCCTAGATTATACTGTGGAAGAAAAAAGGGTTGTCAGTGGAAAAACTGGTGAATTTGAATAAATTCTGAAGTTTACTTAATAGTAATGTACTAGTGTTCATGTCTTAGTTTTGACAAATGTAACATGGTTATGTAAGATGTTACTTAATTCAGTGTCCTTTAATATGACATGGGAACTCTACATATATTTTTGCAAGTTTCTATAAGTCTAAAATAATCTTGAAAGCAAATGTTTTCTCAAAGAAATGAAAATAAGAACAGAAACCAAATTAAAATAGGGTAACATCTAAACCAAGAGATGGTTCTTTTTAAAATTAAATTTAGGCTCGGTGCCTGTGGCTCAACGGGCTAAGGCACCTGAGCTGGCGGGTTCGAATCCAGCCCGGGCCCACCAAACAATAATGACGGCTGCAACCAAAAAATGGCTGGGTGTTGTGGCGGGCGCCTGTAGTCCCAGCTACTTGGGAGGCAGAGGCAGGAGACTCGCTTGAGCCCTGGAATTGGAAGTTGCTGTAAGCTGTGATGTCACAGCACTCTATCCAGCTTGAGGCTCTGTCTCAAAAAAAAAAAAATGTAAATTTAAATAGTTGGATCATGCCACTTTTGCCGAAAATCCAGTTTACTGTCTTAATAACATTCAAAGCCCTGATTGTAGCTTCCCAGTCTGACCTACTGCTTCTCTGATCTGGCTTCTTATCACTTCTCTTTCTTTTTTTCTGGTTGATTTTCTGCCAGGTATGCTTGCCATTGGGGACCCTTATGCTTGTTACTTCCTCTAGTGCCCTTCCCCCAGATATTTGCATGGCTCACTCTTTCATTTTATTAAGGTCTTATTCTTAAATGTTATTAGAAGGCTCTTCACTAACCATCTGATCTAAAATACTAAATATATCAAAAAATGTACCTCTTATGTATATATAATTCCATGATTTTTAGTAATTGCATAAAGTTGAATAGTTATCATTACAATCCAGTTTTAGAACATTTTCACCACTCCCAAAAGTTTCCTTGTTCTAATTTGTAGTCAATCTCAACTCTAAGCCTTAGCCCCAAACAGCTACTGATCTGGTTCCTGTTTGTTTCATAGATTTGCCTTTTCTGGACAGACCATGCAAGTGGAATCATACACTATGTAGTTTTTTACATCAGGTTTTTTTCACACACCATTCTCTTTTTTGGGGTCCATCCATGTTGTAGCATGAATGTTACAGTATAGATCTGTAGTTCTTTCCCTTTTTTACATACTTCATTGTATGGCTATACCACATTTGTTTATCCATACAACATATGATGAACATTTGAGCTTAAATTTAAAGTTTTTGGTTGTCATGAATAATACCACTATAAACACATATATGACTAAGTCTGTATGTGGATATATGTTTTAATTCCTATTGGGTAGATTTTAGGGGGGAGGTCAGGAAGTTGCCAGGAGTATTTTTGTTTGTTTTTATTTTTAAGAGATGGGGTCTGGCTATGTTCCCTAGGCTGGGCTCAAGCCATCTTCCCACTTCAGCCTCTTGAGTAGCTGGGACTGTGGCATGAGCCATTGTGCTTGGATAGGAAGTTGTAGAAGTTTTGATTGCTCTTGGCATTTAGTTTTCTGGTGATGAGATGTTAATTCATTTTGCTAAAATGACATTAGGGTGACAGTATGGGTTTGAGGCAAGGAATGATGGTTTGGTTTAATATTCTATGGGAAAGGGAAGGAGAGCTGACCAAAGGCAAATAAAAGAAATGTTGAGTGACATGGAAGTCCTGCTAAAATTGGGGACTGTTCAATCTGTGTGATTGTGAGATTTTCTTAGAAGTGCTCAGCTGCCTGTTAGACTCAGAGAATAGGCTTCAGGGTGAGGGTATGAGGGCTAGAAGCAAAGGAGCTTGTGATCAGAGTATGTTACAGTTGAAGTACCAATGAGGTACAGATTTGGAGTTGAAGATTTTGTGAATTTCCCACATGAACATTTATGGAACTGAAGCTTTATTCCAGGATACAGGGTAGAATCTTGGATAAATACCCAAAGCAGAAATATGGTATACAGTGGGGGAAATGACCACATGTCAGTAGTAAGATATATCAGTTGTGGGTTAGTCAGCAGACAGAAACTATACTAATTATTGGAACAGAGAAATGTAAAGACATGTTTATTAGGAAAAGATGGTTAACTACTCAAAGGGTTGAATGAAGACTCTAAGGCAGGAGTTGGTAGACTGGTTTGAATACCATCTCTGCTCCCTCTTTTTGCAAATAAACTTTTATTTGGCCACAGCCATAGTCATTTGCTTATTATTGTCTGTTTTCACATCTTTTTTTTTTTTTTTTTTGAGACAGAGCCTCAAGCCGTCGCCCTGGATAGAGTGCTGTGGCATCACAGCTCACAGCAACCTCCAACTCCTGGGTTCAAGCGAGTCTCCTGCCTCTGCCTCCCAAGTAGCTGGGACTATAGGCGCCTGCCACAACACCCGGCCATTTTTTTGGTTGCAGCCGTCATTGTTGTTTGGCGGGCCCGGGCTGGATTCGAACCCTCCAGCTCAGTTGTACATGGCTGGTGCCTTAGCCCGTTGAGCCACAGGCGCCGAGCCCTGTTTTCACATCTTAATGGCAGAATTGAATTGTGACAGAGACTGGGCTACAAAGCCTAAAATAGTTACTGACTGGCTTTTTAAAATTCAAGTTAATATGAGGGTACAAATGATCAGGCCACATTGTTTGTGTTCCTAAGGTAAAGTTCAAGTTGTAGTTAAGCCCTCAACCCAGGAGGAGTGCTGTATACCCCTACATTGTACCCATTAGGTGAGAACTTACCAGTGTCCCCCTTGCCTTTTTCCTCCTGTCCCTTCCCCCCACTTGAATATACTTGTGTCTTTCTCTAATGTGGGCATGTAGTTGTTTTTCTATTGATTTCATATTAGTATTGAGTATAGTGGATGCTTTCATTTTCATTCTTGTGATAGTTTACTGAGAAGAATGTGTTTTAACTCCATCCAGGTAAAAACAAAAGATGAAAAGTCTCCATATTTTTTTATGGCCAAATAGTAGTCTTCGACATATACCACAGTTTATTAATCCATTCGTTGTTGATGGGTATTACAGTTACTTCCATATCTTCGCAATTGTAAATTGAGCTGCAGTAAACATTCTAGTGCAAATGTCCTTGTGATAAAATTTTTTTTCTTTTTCTGAGTAGATACATAATGGGATTAGGGAATCTAATGGAAGATCTGCTGTTAGCTCTTTGAAGATTCTCCATATTTTGTTCCATAGATGCTATATTAGTTTGCAGTCCCATTAGCAGTGTGAAAGTGTTCTCTCCAAATTTCGTACCAGCATCTGCAGCTTTGGTATTTTATGATGTGGGCTCTTCTCCCTGGGCTGATATTTCAGGATGGTTTTGATTTGCATTTCTCTGATGATAGGGATGATGACCTTTCCCACCCCACCCCCCCCCAAGACAGAGTCTAAAGCTGTTGCCCTGGGTACAGTGCTGTGATGTCATAGCTCACAGCAACCTCCAAACTTTTGGGCTCAAGCAATCCTCTTGCCTCAGTTTTTCTATTTTTGGTAGAGATGGGGTCTCGCTTTTGCTCAGGCTGGTTTCGAACTTGTAAGCAATGAGCATTTTTTGTGTTTTTGTGTTTGTTGGTCATTCAACTGTCTTCTTCAGAGAAGGTTTTATTCATAATGTGTACCCAGTGATTGATTGCTCTTTTTATTTCTTTTTTCTTTTCTTTTTTTTTTTTTTTTTAGACAGAGTCTTACTTTCTTGCCTCTGGTAGAGTGCTGTGGTGTCATAGCAACCTCAAACTCTTGGGCTCAAGTGATTCTCTTGCCTCAGGCTCCCGAGTAGTTGGAACTGCAGGTGCGCACCACAATGCTCATCTGCTTTTACAGATAGGGTCTCATTCTTCTTCAGGTTGGTGTTGAACCTGTGAGCTCAGGCAATCTACCCGCCTCAGCCTCCCAGAGTGCTGGAATTACAAGCACAGAGACCCCAGCCTCGTCTGTTTGCTCTTTTTTGATTAGTTTGAGTTCTCTGTAGATTCTAGTTATTAGCCCTTTGTCAGGTTTGTAACATGCAAATATATTTTCCCATTATGAAAGTTGTCTATATGCTGTGATTGTTATGTCCTTAGCTGTGGAGAAGCTTTTCAGCTTAAGTCTCATTTATTTATTTTTGTTGTTCTTGTAATTGCCGATGGAGTCTTAATAAAGTCTTTCCCCAGGCTGATAACATCTAGAGTTTTTCACATGCTTTTCTCTAGGATGTTTATTGTCTCATGTCTTAGATTTAAATCTCTTATCCATTGTGGTTGATTTTTGTAAGTGGTGAGAGGCACGGATCCAATTTTAGTCCTTTACATATAGTTAACCAATTAACTGGCCTTTGAAAGAAAAACTTTGTCAACCCTACTTTTAAGGGTTCTGGAAATAGCAGATGCAAAAAAGCAGCCGTCGAAAAATGGACAGTGAAGGAACTCTAAGAATTCATGAGAAGGCCTCTCTCCCAGCCCAGTCTGAAATTTAGCCTCTGGAGAGGGTATGGCTATCATGGGAACACACAGGTTGCCTGTGGCTGTCAGAAAAGCATGGCCTGAGAGTAGAAGTACAATTGGTCTGTGGGGAACGCTGAGTTCTCACACTGAAATTTAAAAACAGGCTTGAAACCCAAATGGGAATTTATCTTCCTAATGCTCTTGAATTGGAGCGCCTCCTCTGTGTGTTCTACCAACAAAACCTAATGTCATGCCAGCTGGCAAAGAGAAATGTTTATAGGGTCTAACTCTGGTATCACAGAGTAGAGCAAAAGAAGAATAGAATTTGGAACTGATAATAAATAAATTGATAACTGGCACATAAAGAATGATATAGAGTAGTATAGGAGAATGGCATGAGCCTCAAACTGGAAAGGTTTTTGTATGACAGTGGAGTAAAAGGGAGCAGAAATAGCAAGCAAAAATGGGGTACCAGAAAACAGATGGTTAGGCTCCAAGGACTGTAGAGTAATTGAGTGTATGTAGAAAATTAGATGGTTTCATTTAAGCTTGAAGTTGAAGAGAATATTCACTTTGTGCTAGCCAAGCCTCAAAAGGTGGAAATTTTAAATTTTTAAGGTATGGTACATTACTGAGTTTCAGCACATTCTAACAGTACTTGGCATAAAAGTTTGGTATAAATGTTTTATGAATTAATGAATGTTTCTTAATGAGATGTGTACTTCTCATTAAGAGTAGAGAAAGATTTTGAAATTCTTCTCATCAGGTAAGTGGTTTTACAATATACGGATTTTACAATATACAAATACCCTATATTTGTACATGTATACTTTGGATCATGGCGAAATCAACTGTGATGGCATGATACAGAAGAATTGTCTTCAAGGAAGTGTTTTGATCAGATAAAATTTCTGAAGTTATGGTTGTGTAGTTGTCAATGATGCTTAAAAGTTAATGTTGTGAGTAAGCGCTGAAGTTGGGTTGTGTGAGTTTGTTTTTTTTATTCCACACACAGTCTCACAGTCTCAACAGTCTCACTCTGTTGCCTGGGCTAGAGTGCCCTAGCATCAGCCTAGCTCACAGCAACTTCAAACTCCTGGCCTGGAGCAATCTTCCTGAGTAGCTGTGACTGCAGGCACCTGCCACAATGCCTGGTTAATTTTTCTTTTTCTTTCTTTCTTTTTTTTTTTTGAGACAGAGTCTCAGCTGTCACCCTGGATAGAGTGCAGTGACATCACAGCTCACAGCAACTTCCAATTCCTGGGCTCAAGCGAGTCTCCTGCCTCTGCCTCCCAAGTAGCTGGGACTATAGGTGCCCGCCACAACGCCGGTCCAGTTTTTGGTTGTAGCCGTCATTGTTCTTTGGCGGGCCCAGGCTGGATTCAAACCCGCCAGCTCAAGTGTATGTGGCTGGCGCCTTAGCCCATTGAGCCACAGGCGCCAAGCCTAATTTTTCTATTTTTAGTAGAGACACTTTGCTCAGGCTAGTCTCAAACTCCTCTAAGATCAAGGGGTCCTCCCACCTTGGGCTCCCAGAGTGGTAGGATTACAGGCATGAGCCACTGCAGCTGGCCAGAAAGATAGTTTTGGATACTAGATTTTTGCAGGAGGAAGAGGATTATTTTTAATGTGGAAATTATTCCCAAATGGGAATTAAAAAGATAGCTCTAGTTTTAGTAATTTGTTGCTAATTTATTGTTTATACTTCTGGTTCTAACCAGAAAGTCATGGTGTTTGCATATGAATTAGTACGTCATTCATCACAAAAGAGTAGAGAGTGTTTGTTAGGAACATCTAAAATTATCTAGTTCTTTACTTCATCTCTGAAATTGTTCCTTTAAATTTCACTTACTTCTGTTTATTTTACTTTTTATTTTTAAAGAACCAACACCGAGCAGTAGACCAAGTAATTAAAGCTGTCAGAAAAATCTGTAGTGCTTTAGATGGTGTAGAAACTCTTGCCATTACAGAATCAGTAAAGAAGCTAAAGAGAGCCGTTAATCTTCCAAGGAATGAAACTGCTGATGTGAGTATTTTTTGGTTATTAGCATTTTGTCATATACAAATGTGTACTTCAGCATCTTAACTCGGAGATTTTTACCTTCTGCTAGACAAAATATTATTATTTTAACTTTGGCTTTCAATTTTTAGTTGATTCAGTCACTTATTTGTTTAGGCGGGAATTCCTTGATAAGGAGGTAGGCTGCTTAATGAGAGATGATAGGCTGCTTAATGAGAGATGACATTGAATTAGGTGGTGCCAAATTGTGAACCTCTGTGTGTAGAGGAGGAACTCTTATAAATGACTTGGTTGGGAGTTTAAAGGTAGAAACTAAACTTGGAGGATTGGGAGGGTACTAGCAGTTACTTCTCCCTCTGGATATAAATGTCTCATTGCCAATGGGCAGAAATTGGGCTTTGGATTATACTCCCTCCCTGATGAAAAAACTCAGAGGCCTCAGCAGTAGTAATTTATTGACTCAGAAGCAATGAGGTTAGGAGCGCTCTTTTTATGTCATATTGTTGCTTTTAATAAAAGCTTTCTCTCATGGTATTTCCATGGGGATTTAATTAACTCTGTTCATAGGGATGTTTATGTCTTTGAGGAAGGACGAAAGAAGAGGTGGATCTCACCAGCCACGATAAATTTAAAAAAATGGAAAAGTTAATGTGGGATGGTGTGTCCCTTGATATCTAGGGATTGAGATAACTCAATTCATTGATTCTCACAGAGATCCTATCTATATGGTATATGAGGATTTGGGTTTCTTTCCGTTTTTTAATTTCATGCTTCTTTTTAAAAGTTAAATATACAAAATCACTTGTAGGTGATTAATTGCCATGGTTCTTATGTTGTCGGAGGCTTCTATTCTAACCATTTGCTGGATGAAAGAGCAGAGAGTAGGTGGGAGGGGAGCTCAGTTTGAATAATTATAAAAGCTTTTTGTAGTCATCAAACGGTAATAGAGTTCTAGATTTTTTTTCTTTAAGGATATTCTTATGTTATTATAGAGCAACTAATGGAAAATAAAATACTATAATAGTGTACTTAATACTTCTGGACTTTTAGTTAATATTAATTACTTAATTGGTTTAACAAGGCCAACTTCGTTGTGTTTCTGATATTATAATTTTCACATACTCTGATTTTCTTGATACTAAAAATTGTCTGTTTTGGGTTTTCCTGTTTTGTTCTTTATTTTGTTAATTCTACAGACTCTTAGGAAGGGTTTCTTTGACATAGCATTTAATTAAATGTATTAAAGATACAGGTAAACATTTTATATTATGTTCTGGGCAGTCTTCTGACCTGTGTGTGTGTGCATGCAGGTGACTTCATTGTCTGGAGGAGGAGACACTAGCAAGAGTTCAACTAGGGGTATGTGTTTAAATTCATTGAATTTTAGCAATTATCATTACTTTTTTGGATAATTATATTAATATTTTATTTATATCTAGGCTCACTGAGTCCTGGAAATCCTGTTGAAGTAAGCATGGACCACGTAACTGCAGCAATTTATGATCTTCTCAGACTCCATGCAAATTCTGGCAGGAGTCCTGCAGACTGTGCCCAAAGTAACAGGAACATCAAAGAAGCGTGGACTACAACAGAACAGCTCCAGTTTACTATTTTTGCTGCACATGGAATTTCAAGTAATTGGATATCAAAGTAAGCAACTGTTTAAAAGAAAATATACACAGCTTTACTTAGAAAAATCTAATCTTGTAAAATGTCAACAACCATTGTTACTTTTAGTATTCTTACATTCATAGGGAATATAAGAATCAGCATATACCTTTGTGGTTTTCATAAAAATTACAGAGATACGGCTTGGCACTTGTAGCTCAAGTGGCTAGAGCACCAGCCACACTGGAACTGGTGGGTTTGAATCCAGCCTGGGCCTGCCAAACAACAATGACAAATACAACCCAAAAATAGCCAGGCATTGTGGCAGGTGCCTGTAGTCCCAGCTACTTGGGAGGCTGAGGCAAGAGAATGGCTTAAACCCAAGAGTTTGAGGTTGCTGTGAGCTATGATGCTACTGCACTCTACCCAGGGCAACAAAGTGAGACTCTGTTGCCTCCCACTAAAAGTCAATTTAAGACTACTATTCTTTCTGCCTTTCTTTTAGAAGTAAGGTAATTTGACGCTTGGTGCCTGTAGCACAGTGGTTATGGCGCCGACCACATACACCAAGGCTGGCAGGTTCGAACCTGGCCCAGGCCAGCTAAACAATGACACCTGCAACAACAACAAAAATAGCCGGGCATTGTGCCAGGTACCTGTAGTCCCAGCTACTTGGGAGGCTGAGGCAAGAGAATCCCTTAAGCCCAAGAGTTTGAGATTGCAGTGAGCTGTGACCCCACAGCACTCTAGTGAGGGCAACATAGTAAGACTCTGTCTAAAAAAAAAAAAAAAAAGAATTAGGCTGATTTGAAACAGTGCAATGGAACTAGATTTCAAGCCTCCCTCATCCCTTTCATAGGTTATGTTTATTGATTGCTAAGCTTTGAAGTCTACATATTTCTTCTATTGAATTTTTTAAATGGGTTTTCTCTTTTTGATTTTTGTCAATACCATCAGACATAGCAAATTTTGCCAAATTTAATTTTTTTGAAAATGACTACTATGAACTGAAAAGTCTGAAATGATATTTTTAGTGAAAGGTTTCATAATACTGTATGCCATGAAATAAAGTCTATAGAAGAAATACCAAAATAAATTCTGCTTACATTGTGCTTTAGATGAAAAAATGGCATATTGATTTAAAAAGTAGTATTCTAACTTATTCGATATTATTTACTGAGCACCATCTATGGACAGTGTTGTTAGTGCTGAGAATTCGGCAGTTCGAGGGCAGCAGAAAACCCTCTGCTTTCTAAGAACTTACCATTGTCTGAAGGTATTTCATTTTAAAAATAGTTATTGAGATAATACCCTCCACATCTAAATACATAGTTACACATGCACACATACTTGTACTTATACACATATACACATGGAAATAGATTTAGAGACACTAATGAGGAGAACAAATGCCCAGTGGAAGACAATACAGAAAACTGTGATAATTAAGATGAAAAGAAAATTAATAAAATGCTGAAGTAAATAAGGGCAAAGGGAATGAAATTGAGAAAAGTAACCAGTTAGCTTAGGGGTATTTTGTGAACCAATGAAATTTGATTTGAAATATATTGAGAATTATAAATAGATTATACATAAGAACAAAATGTTTAACATATATGCCTAGCAATATGTTGGATTATGAGTAGAATAGTTTATTGAACTTGAATTCAATAAAAATAATCAGCCTTTACAAGATACCTGAGTGGGCTTGATGCCAGTAGCTCAGTGCCTACGGTGCCAGCCACATACACTGGAGCTGGTGAGTTTGAACCCAGCCCAGGCCTGCCAAACAACAATGACAACTACAAAAAAATAGCCAGGTGTTGTGGCAGGTGACTGTAGTCCCAGCTACTTGGGAGGCTAAGGCAAGAGAATTGCTTAAGCCCAAGAGTTTGAGGTTCCTGTGAGCTGCGACACTACAATACTCTACTGAGGGTGACATAGTGAGACTCTATCTCAAAAAAAAAAAAAAAGATTACCTGACTGTATCTAACCAGCTCTGTATTTGGTAGCAATTGTTGGCTAAGTCACTGCTGTCTAATGAGAGAATACAATAGCATCTGTCCCTGTGGATGGAAGCCTCCCAATAGACTAGGAAGATTGGCTCAATGCAAGTCAGGTCCATGCACTATTACTTTGTTTAGCTCTATTTCAGTAGCTTAGCAAAGGAAAATGACACTGAGAGAAGGTAATGTTTATACTCTCTTCCTAGAATTTACCTAGAAATGATTAAATATGTTATTTAGAGTCATTCAACCGAGTCTAAAGCTAGTAACTGACTGAACACAAATTTAAATAAATGCTCCAACTTGCATCATCATGGTACCACTTTAAACTTTACACGGGAGAGCACATAGGGACGTATGCTGTCCTGTGTAACATCTTTGCTATACCTCTTCACAGTTTTTTTTAATCTTTACTTTTCATAAAATCTGCAATTAAATTTTAGATTATTTCTAAAAGTTCAAACTAATGGTGACCATGTTATTTCAGAAATTAGTCATTTGGGGAGAAGAACTGCTAATGTATTTGTATTATTTAGTTAATTTATATTAAGATAGAAATGAAATTAAACTTTTTTTCTCTCAGTTATGAAAAATACTACTTGGTATGTTCCCTGTCTCATAATGGAAGGGATCTTTTTAAGCCTATTCAATCAAAGAAGGTTGGAACTTATAAGAATTTCTTCTATCTTATTAAATGGGATGAACTGTAAGTAAAATTTCTAGTTTTTTACTCTTTCAGTGTACCTTGTTCTTTTTTCATTGTATACTTCAAACTTTAATTTTAATTACTGTTTTTGTTGAAATTCATTAACTTCTTACAGATGTCTTGAGGTCTATTCTAGGTATGATTCTATAGAACAGACTGAAATTCTCTTTTAAAAATGTGAAATACTGGCCAGGTGTGTGGCTCACACCTGTAATCCTAGCACTATGGGAGGCCAGGGGCAAGAAGATCATGTGAACTTAGGAGTTCAAGACCAGCCTGAGCAAGAATGAGACCCTGTCTCTACTGAAAATAGAAAAAAAAAATTATCTAGGTGTTGTGGTGGGCTCCTGTTGTCTAGGCTACTCTGGAGGCTAAGACAGGAGGATCCTTTGATCCCAGGAGTTTGAAGTTGCTGTGCACTAGGCTGGGCAACAGAGTGAGACTGTTTAAAAACAAAAAAAGCCTGAAACACTCTTTTAAAACTATGTATTACTAAATTGCAAAAACATGTTTTTCTTTTTAGACATTGTCAAGTTAAAATATAAATTTACATAAAATTCTAAAAAGATGATGTTTTATAACATTGCTTACTTTGCTCTTAAACCTGTGTACAAGATATGGTATTAAAAATTTTAAAATACTGTTTTTAACTCAGGGATTTATCATTATTTAGGTAAATAGGCAGTTGAACTTTTGGTATTTGATCCATATTTATTAAATGGCTTCTTAGTTTTCTCCTTTGTTTCTTAAATTACAGAATAATGTCTATGAAAACAGTAAAACAGCACAAAAATGTATATGGGATAAAAAAAATCACCTAGTTTTCAACGCTTAGTATCTTAGAGTGACCCTCTATCGACCTCATGTTTTAATTCTTTCAGACTTAGGAAAAAAATGCGTTGGGAAACATATATGTCTGTGTATGTATGAGTGTGTGTGTGTATTTACATCCCAAAACAGAAATGTTCATAAACATTCATCTAGTTTATTCAAGAAGAAATAAAAATGACTACTATTATTTTGCCTGGAAATTGATGGTACAAGTTTTAAGTAAAGGTGCTTACAAGTTTTAAAGGAAAGAAATGGTGTGTTTTGAAATTTTATACTGTTAATAAAATTTGCTTATTTAAGATTTTTAGCAGTACAAGTTAGCCCAACTTACTATTTAGCTAACATTTACTCAGGATTGAAGATTACTTGATAAATAAAATACCTAAAATTGTCAGTCTCATCAAAGGGTTAAACTTCACTCTCAGTCTAATTTGATCTTTCTATTAATACATTTTTCCCTCCGTAGAATTATTTTTCCCATCCAGATATCGCAATTACCATTAGAATCACTTCTTCACCTTACTCTTTTTGGAATTTTAAATCAGAGCAGCGGAAGTTCCCCTGATTCTAATAAGCAGAGAAAGGGGCCAGAAGCTTTGGGCAAAATTTCTTTACCTCTTTTTGACTTTAAACAGTAAGTATTACTGAATTACTGTGGACACATCTACATACAAAATTGGCTGGAAGACAAGAGGATTGGGGGAGGGACAATGACATACATGAGCAAACACACTACCTTGGTTTTTCCAAGGTGATGAAAGGTCAGCTTGGCAACACAGTGATTAACTGTCCTTTTTATTAATATAAAGTACTGTATTATTGACATGACTCATGGTCTTACAAGTTCCCTTGATATTAATAAAATAACTTCCTTTTTTTCTCTTCTCATCTCTTTCTTCCCTGGTTCAGAGAATCTATAGCTGCACATTATTCCCTTCCTTGATTCTCTCTTCCTTACTACCATAGCCTGTGGTCTTCAATTTCCGAAGGTTCCACATGAATTCAGAAACCTGTTAAAGGATTCTTTCCCTTATCCTTGATGGTAAAGGAATTCCTTTTGAGTTTTGTGTCAGTTAATAGTTCATGGGATAGTATAATCCATCTGGCCTTTCTGCTGAATATTTTAATTATGTTCCAAGTAACAATAGGTTCCATGAGATGATGAATGTTCTTCCTAAAGGAAAAATAAAGCAATTGAGTAAGTTTGGGACATGTTCTCTTCAGAACATAGGAACATTCTGGAGATAGATAATACATATTAGCAATTTAAAGCATCTTTAAAGTTCTCTAGTGAAGAAGGCTATTTATCTATGTTTTATAACATTATATTTGCTATAATAATAAACACATACCACTTACTGTGTGTAAAGTATTCATTTGAGTGCTGTACACATACCCTGTATTCTTCACAATTGCTTTGTGAAGTAGGAGTTGTTATTACACCCTTTTACAGAGGGAGAAATCAAAGTACAGAGGTTAAGTGACTTATAGGATACTTAGCTAGTAAGTGGTGAAAATGATGTTTGAACCAGGTAGTCTGGCTACAGGGTCTGTGTTCTTAACTGTTAACGTATATTGATGTTCTCAAACATATTTGATACTATGACACTTTTTTATGGAGACAGAGTCTCAAGCTGTCGCCCTGGGTAGAGTGCTGTGGTGTCATAGTTCACAGCAACCTCTAATTCTTGGGTTTAAGCGATTCTCTTACTTCAGCTTCCCAAGTAGCTGGGACTACAGGCGCCTGCCATAACACCTGGCTACTTTTTTGTTGCAGTTGTCATTGCTGTTTAGCTGGCCCAGGCCAGATTTGAAACCACCAGCCTTTGTATATATGGCCGGCGCCCTACCCAGTGAGCTATGGGCACCACCAGATGACACTTTTATTCTAGAATATATCTTTTGGAATAACTTTGTTTCTTGGGACAGTTTGGGAAATGATTTTATAATGGATCTATTTAATACATCCGTAATCACCTCACACCTGTAATCCTAGCACTTTGGGAGGTTGACGTGGGAGAATTGCTTGAGGTCAGGAACTTTTCTATCTTTTTATAGAGATAGGGTCTCACTCTTGCTTCAGCCTGAGCAAGAGTGAGACCCTGTCTCTATAACAAAATAGAAAAATTAGCCTGCTTTGGTGGCATGCACCGGTAGACCCAGCTACTCAGGAGGCTGAGGCAGAAGGATTGCTAAGCCCACAAGTTTGAGGTTGCAGTAAGCCACTGCACTTTAGCCAGGGTGACAGAGAGAGGCCTTGTCTCAAAAAAAAATAATAAAAATAAAAAAGGTAAAACATCAAGTTCTCCTTTTTTTCCCTTATAAATAGCAAACACATCTATTTTGTAGTACTTTATTAAAATCACGTGAGGTTCAAAAACACTGATTTTATAAATTTTTTTCTTAAAATAGTCTTTTCCCATGTACGTAAATGTAGTATTTATTCATATATTTGTCATACTTTTCTTTTTTAAATTATTTCCCCCATATTTGAGGAGACAGTATGAGATTTTTTGACAACTGAAATAATTCTGAACTGTCACAGGCTAGAGAAAAGCAGTTGAAATAATTACTATTAATGGTGTGTATTTAAAACCTTTTGCTAAGGGGCAGCGCCTGTGGCTCAGTGAGTAGGGTGCTGGCCCTAAATACCAAGGGTGGCGGGTTCAAACCTGGCCCCGGCCAAACTGTAACAAAAAATAGCTGGGCATTGTGGCAAGTACCTGTAGTCCCAGCTACTCAGGAGGCTAAGGCAAGAGAATCACCTAAGCCCAGGAGCTGGAGGTTGCTGTGAGCTATGACGTCACAGCACTCTACTGAGGGTGACAAAGTGAAACTCTGTCTCTAAAAAAAAAAATACCTTTTGCTAAATTGAATCCATAATTACTCTAAGACAGAATATACCGACATCATTGGTCCTATTCTCAACTTTCTTTGGTGTGAAATTAAATAGAACTTATCATGATCATTAATTTTTATGAATAAATCAGTTCTGAAAATCTTGAAAGAACCAGGAGTCTTTGCTTAGTTAGAGAACCATCACCTTTTGCCACTTTTATTGTATAGTAGTAGTAAGCATTTTTGTTACGTGAATGATGCAACATTCTTTCATAATTCAAGAGACTCTAAAATGAAGGGCAAGTGACATCTGTTTGATGTTTAAATAGTTTGCATCCAACACTCTGCTGTTAAAATAGTGAATAGATGGGATTAAGCTTGAGACTTTGTCAAATAGTACAGTTGATCAACCTGGTATTAGGGCTTCACGATCAAGTAATACTTAGAAATTGAGGTTAGTTTACATTAATATATA